>JAIPRL010001348.1:0-39864 GCA_025469235.1 Pemphigus obesinymphae | reverse complement strand
ATTGTATGTAAATATTTTTATAAATAACTCTTGTTTAATAAATAAATTATATAAAATACTTATTTTGTGTATATTAAATCAATTAAATATTTTTGGCCACCTTTTTCCAATTTCAGACCACTGTGCGCCGGTACGACAGTGACTCGGTGTATTGAGAAGGAGGCGCCGGATACGACGTGCAATGCGATCTGTGGAGCGTCAGTTACAGACAGGTGTACGTACGATGTCCTCTTGAGTATTTTTTTTAAATACTGCGTGAAAAGATATTTTATTCATTAATATTACAAAACACCTGCACTGTGTAAATTGGTTTCAATGTATAATGAAAACATTTTGTAATAAATACATAAAATAATTAAATCATAGTGAAAACGTTTTTAAACTAGGAAAAAAGATCTTCGGGATCAGAGGACACGAACGATCAGATCTTGACCTAAGAACATTTTAGAACTGTTTATTTTACCCTAGTAATTATATTTTTTTATACATTTTAAATAATTAAATTCTTAGAACTCTATTAGTCCCTATCAAAGTTGTTGGTAGATATTTGATGAATCTTTGATGACATTTGACAATTTCCCAGTATTTGATAAATGGTTTGACCAAGATTTAAGAGTATTTAAGAGGACGTGATATCCGTATATTTTGTAGCCTCCGTTTAACCAACCGATAATATACGAAATTTACGTTCAGCATTAATTGTATCACGACTTTATCATTTCTAATATTAGAGTAAATTGACCTATTACTAAATGTATAAGTGAGATCATTATCTATGCTGTAGTGTCGTTCTTTTCTCGAATTTTTTATTTTGTAAAGATATAACTGTTACTGCAAAACAATATTTTAAATATCATAATATATCCGTCACTTTATTATTTATTTTTAATTGATAACAGATTGTAAATATTGCTCAACTTGGAAATGGCTGCCTGGCTTCAATAATATAAACGATGTCGGCTATCTAGTTTTATACATAATGTGTTTATTTTCCATTAATTACCAAAACCACTAAACCACAAGGGACAATTGTGATTAATTTTATACTCTCCGTACACACCACACTCCATGTGTTAAGTATAGTGATAGCCCATCAATTTCTTTACCATCTATAATTTTTATTTTTATTTTTTTTGTATAAATACACTTTTTTAAGTGAAAGGAGTCAGTTAAAATAATTTTAAATAACGGACAATTTTTATAAATTGGAAAATAATATTATACCAAACTTCACTCAGAATAGTTTATGTTATTATTATTATTTCAATTGTAAATTATATAACGCTAAACTAAAAATAAACAAACAAAGAAAAAATATCCGTGGGTAGAATTCTTTATTTTATTAAAAATTAATTTGATTATTTCACATAATTGCTATTTATTATATTTATGATATACAATATACTTATTCATAATTATAAAATGTTTTTATTTTTATTTATATTATATATTTTTCAAATAAAATCAGTAATTTATTTATCTATGGATAACCCATAGGTCTTTTTTAAATTTGCTTAAAATTATTAAAACGAGTACAGATAATATGGCATACGTTAACGTTGTTAAGGTTCCTGCCATGATGAATGGATGATCCAATGTCCAACCTTTTAAAACTATATTCATCATCGTATTATCCATAACCCGTAAAGGCAGTATTGCGGACACTTTTCTTAATAGCTGTGGTTGTCCCTCAATAGGCCATACTCCGCCTGGAAGTAAAATAGTCACAATTTTATACAATTGTATCATGTGCATTTTATTATCATTAAAAATTACATAAATATCGTTATTTATTTAAAAAATAATTAACTAAAATCAAATAGTTTAAAACGAAAATTACTTATTATTATTTTATTTATTAAATAAAATGGCAACCATTGACTGTAGCTAAAGATGAACATTAGGCTTTAATATAATATATTCAATATAGATGGGTTGAACTCAAAATGTAGGTGTCTAATTGAATTCGAACCCGAACCCAAACCAAACAAGATTTAATTTTTTTTTTTTTTTTTATTGTCAAAGCTTCTGTAAAACATATACATTACAGAACCCAGAACTATAAAAGAAAGAGATAATATTATGAATAAAAGTTGGGGAAAAGGAGTTAAAGACAAAATATGAGTTCTGTTCATGCGAAGAAAGAGTGCATTATAATCTCACACTGTCCTTCGCGACTGAAGGACAGCTAAATCAAATGTGCCGGAAATTACATACAGCAATTTAATCGTGGAGAGAACAGTAAGGAGAGGAGTTTAAATTAAGATAGTAAGCGTGAGATAGCAAACGATTATGACCAAATCTAAGTCTACGAAAATACATTTTATAAAATCTAGAAAGATTAATATTGGAAAAATGGAAAACGAGAAATATCAGGACAGGAAGATTTAAACGAACTAGGCGTCGCAGTATGCGACATCCATTGGGAATGCCAAGCATTTCTAATAACTTCATGAAAATGAGGAATCAAATCAGTATAAGGGATTTTATGAACCAATCGAGATTAAACGCTTGCGGCACCCTTAGCTAATGAATCAGCTTTCTCATTACCAGTAATACCCACGTGGCTTGGGACCCACATGAATTTTAATAAATGACCCGCAACTTCGAGATCAAAAATTAACGAACGGATAACGATAGAAAAAAATGACGATCCAGACTTAAGGGGATTTGCCATAATGGAGTATAAAAGGGATTGAGAATCCGTAACAATCAAGAAAAAGTTGGGAGGAAGAGAATGGATATAACGTAAAGCACGGATTAAGGCAAATCCTTCTACTGAGAAGGATGAAGAAAGATATGGGAGACAATCAGAAAAGCAAAATTGAAGACTGGGAATATAAAAAAAAACCTGCTGAATTTGAGGAGACAGAACCATCGGTATAAATTATGGAATAGTTAGGAAACTCAGATGATACGTAAAAATTAAATAAATTATTTATTAATTGTAGAGAAAGGAAGATCGCTAAAAGAATAATCAAGAAATAACGGGTTGATGAAAATGCTGGGAATTGAAATAAGAGAACAAAAAGGAGCGTCATACACGAATAGACGTTTTTTAAGACGAAGGATGATAGAACTAAATAGGGACAACGAGGAAGTAACTGAGGCCGAAATTCGGAGTTTTTTTTTATATAATGCCAAGAATTGAAAACATCAACAATAAAATAATTAAAAATCAAAGAATGTGGAGAAGAAAGTGATTTAAGTAAAAATTTAACGGCTAACCAACGGCATCTCACCTCTAAAGGAGGGCAAACACATTCCACTTCCAGAAAAATTCGAGGGGTGGAACGCAGTGCACCCACAATAGAACGAAGACACGAGGCTAATATTATATTAAGTTTTCGATACTTTTTAAGTATAAAAAATAAAAGGTAATACATTTTAATTTTCAAAATGATTATTTTATTAAATTATAATGTATTTTTGGTAGGTATAAATGCAAAGTTTAGCTACCACACGATTTATTCTTTTTTTTTTTAAACCTATGTAAAATCGTATATATATAAACAGTGGTGTTATTTGAATCAAAATTACTTTGTGCAAACACTATTGGTTTCAAAGTTATAGCTAAAGACCGAATTTAATAGACATTGCAATTTCTTTTTATCACGAGATAAATCAAATCTAATCAAATATGTACGCGAATCGGACTATTTAATTTTATATTGCAACATATTGCAATTTTTGTATACATCATGTGATAAAATGTATATTATTTCTTATCTCATTTTACAATATCAAAATAACTTCGATGTGGATTTTCACATATTGTTTTTCGTAAGAGAAGAGAAACATTTAATAGATACGATCATACGAATGTCGTGATTTTATTAAGATATCGATAATAATGATTTATTGGTCGACTATACTGTGGTGCGATACTTATAATATGCTATGATCATTACACGTTAAAATACCTAATCATTGTATTGTCTATGATGCAATCACGATGTGCGGTGAGTTCGTGAAGTTGAAATAGGTTGTGATGAAAAAAACAATTATTTTCAAATATAATTTTAAAATTTATATTTATTTTTCAATTCGTAAATCTTTCTACATTACACCGATTTTAAGTTATTTGTATTATCTAAAATGACGTATTTTATATTACGTTTCTATATTAAAAAAAAAGGAATTTTAACAATTAGGAAATAGTGCATATTATTATATGTAAAACAAATATCAAAAATACACTACGATAATGCAATAATTATAACTTTGCTATAATGAAATTATTAAGAAGATGTGATACCCCCCAACTTCTAGTACAAAAACATGGCTACGTAGAATGACGATAATTTGTTTCACAGTGGTTTAAGAATAAAAATACCTATTATATAATCGTAAGTTAAGAACATTTTGGAGGGAATGTTATATCCTTTTTTAAAAAATAATGCCTATAAAAAGTTATTACCTTTTAAAAAACTAAAAAAATATATTTTTTAATGTTAGATTGTATGATAAATATTTAGTTTATTGAAGAAATGATATGACATTGAAATGTTATCAATTTTCGATTTTATAAAAAGTGTTATTACTCTTCAGCCTTACTCTTAGGAAACAAGTAATCGTAATTTTGCGTAGGCATGATTTTATTAAGAAATATAGAAATTATATAACAATAAAAAATGGTATTGACACAAGACTACTTTTAAATTAATTGAAAAATATTCAAATTGTTCATAAAAATTTCCTATACAAAACCCCTTAAAAATTGGGTGTATGACGTCCTGGACGTTTTTAAATAGCAAAGTCACGTGATGTGATCAAAAATGATAATAAGTTATTTAGTAATCATTACACACAAAACGAATTTACTTTGTCCTGTTACCCACTCTACGTGGTTTTTCACAGGAAGTCAGAATATATTTTCATTATAGATTCAAACGAAATAAAAATAATAGAAGGCGATTATGTGTAAATCCATGTATATACATGAACAAAAAAATATAAATCACATATTATAATTTATGGTTGTCAAAGATAAATTTTTGATACTAAATTGCTGCGTGAAATATATCATTTTAGATAATACAAAAATGTCAAAATTCTATAACATTGAAATTAATTGCTTACTCAAAATTCTAATAACACCATTATTTTAATTACATCATTTTATAGAGGTATAAAAAAAAGTGAATAAGTGTCATTTTCTCTCGGTCACCAAATATCTTAACAAAATATTTAAATATACCACAATGAAAATCTTGCATTCTAAACCAGCAGTATAACGCACTAATAGATTAAAGTAAATAATGTAGTCTTATGAAGATATTTAAATTACAATTTACAATTTAAAAACGATTTATCATATCATGTATAATTGTACGTATTGAAAACTTTGATATGTTGTTTTTGGAAAAAATTTGCATGAAGAATATATTATAAATTCTACAAATTAAGAAGCAATATTAAAGTTTATCATCTATACATATACAATATAATCATTGATTTACAAAATGAACTATTTTTTAACATTAAATTGTTTAATACCTACCGGCAAAAAAAACCAATCCAGCCTATAAGTAACAGCAATATTATAACTACGAATATCCCACTGTTTATTATTATTGGAAACGAAAAATATACAAATACAATAAGCATTATCATTATTGATTGGATTATAACTAACATTGTGTTAATACATAACATAGAGATCAGCAATTCCAAAACTTTGACACCTAAAACGGAAGAAATTTTATTAAATTTATGGTCAATATATTTGTCACAATAATCTAATTCTAATCGAATATCTGCAAACATAGAACGACTAAGGGTTCCATCCATTTTTTCATCCATCATGGTACTTGCCGAATACATACTAGAATAAAAAAATATATTCCTACAAAAGAAAGTATAATCATGTAAAAATCAATATTGTTTGTATATAATTATTCTTTATTATCTATTTTTCAACGTAAAATAACATAAAAACCCCTTGTTTTAATCTTTCATAATAAAAATACATTATAGTTTAACTATTCATATTAACAAAACATAAAAAGGTAAATAACCACAAATAATTAATTATTATTAAATACAAATATAAACGGAACTGAACAAAACTAACAAAACTAGACTGAGAACCCGAAATTATAAAAGAAGAATACCTACTAAATTACAAATAAAAAATGAACAAAAAGAATTAAGCATATACTTTATCAAAAGAGGAGAGGGAATTGAATAATTTGCTTTTCGCGTTGGAGAACGACGGAACAAAGGACCAAAGTATAAAAGTATGTGACGATCACATACCTCTATTTCATCGTGGTAAGGGTAGTAAAGAGATGAATTTAAATTATGGTAAAAGTCGGGGCAGGCAAATGATTATGACCAAATCTAAGTTTGGAGAGATAACATGAAACCTAGATAGATTAATATTGAAAAACCGAGGAAATCTAGGAATACCAGGACAAATAGATTTAAACCAACTGGCCATTGCAGTATGCGACTCTCATTAGAAATGCCATGCTTTCCTAATAACCCTATGATAATGTTAAATCAGATAAAAAAAGGGAATTTTATTAATTTTCCAAGAATAGACGCTAATCAAACTTGGCTAAAGAATGAACTTTTACGTTGCCTTCAGTGACCACCTGACTCGGGATCCACACGAATTTTACTAAATGCACAGTAACTTTTAGATCATAACATACTATATTTAAAATTATTTTTAAAAATAACTTTTTGAATAGAAAATTCATTCTAGTTTGTACTTTAAATATATCATTTTTCGATTTTCCCAGTAGTTCTTTGGCGTAAAGAAAAACTACCAAATATTACGAAAGCTGTTATAAATTGGAAATTATATCAAAGACTTAAAATGTACACTAAATATATTCTACTATAACACTATGTTAACATTTTTTTTCAATTGAAACATTTAAAAAAATATTTTTAATTTTTCATCTCTTTTTAGTAATTTGTATTCAATTTTGAAATTAAATTTGTTTTTTATGTATAATACTAATGCTAGTCATACATTAAGGAACATTTTATATGTCCTATACATTAAATAAGTGATAAAATAAATTAGTGAAGAAGTTCAAAAAATAGTTAAAATAGGAGTAGAAAGAATAAATGCACTCAGATTTGCCGAAGACATCGCTTTCTGTGCAGAGACCGAGAATGATTTGCAAAATATTCTGGTTAAGATAAACGAAATATTATAAATCAAATTATGGAATGCGGTTACGCATTAAAATTAAAACGCTATATACCAACTATTTATAAGAGGTACTCTATAAACAACTTTTTAAAATTTTTTAAAATAATGAAAATTTAACAATTAAAAAATTATATAATACATTTTAAAAGAAATCTAAAAACAATCTCATATCTGTACCACTTTTTATTATTGGGTAATTACAACATTTGTTCAAAAGTTCAAAAACTACTTGTGGATTTTTGATTTCAATTTGATCAAAAATTATCATACACAGAAATAATTACACCGAAAAAAAATAAGACCGAATATGGAGTTTTTTTACGTATAGGTACGTATATTTAAACATCTAAAATTTGTGAATAAAAAATATCAAATTTCCAAATTTTTAAACTTGAAAAAGTATTTGAAAAATTATTTTATTAAAAAAAACTCTATGTTTGTCCATAGTAAATATTCTTATCTATCATATTCTGCTTGAATGTTTAATCTACGATAACTAGGAGAGAAGTTTAATGAAATGTAGAAAGTGAAAACTTATTTAATGCCGTATTGCTGTTAAAATGCATATATAGCAGCGTCCTCATGAATAAAAAAATGGACTAAAGTCACGGTGATTTATAAGACAAATCCTATCTATTTTAATACGAAAATAGATACCTAATGAATATTTTAATCTAGTTCAATACTTAAGTTATCTATGAAGAAAAATAACAGAAGATAAACGTAGTAGAGCAAACATAGTTAGCAGAATAACATAAGCAAAAAAGCATTTGAGAACAAAAATCATTTATTGACCACTACTAGTGTAACCTTAGATTACAAGGAAAAAGTTCTTGAAAGAATATGTGTATAGTGGGGCCTTATTATTTTGTTGCGATACAAACTAAAGGATAAAACTAGAGAATAAAACTAGAGGCCTTTAAAATGTGATGTCATTGTAGTAAAATTTTAAAGATTAAATTGATAAAGAATAATAAACGAAAAAATATTTAAGAAAATAAAAGAAAGGCGGGAACTTTGGCATAAAATGTTTTATAACACTAAGGGAAGAAATAATAGAGCGTATTTTACTACAATACGATATTTTACCAAAAACTATCATAGAAGATGTCATGGAAAGCCAAAGATGGAGTACATGAGATAAAATATGTATAACATGAATAAGGAAAATGACAAAGATTCAAATAGAAATTAAGTTACAACAGGGAGGCACGGAGAAATGCAGCAAACTAATCAAATGGAGACGTTAAAATAATACAGATATTTTCCTTTTTTTGGATTACAAATGCAAAATGGTTGATATTTTTAAAGATCAATATCAATTTTGTCAGTTGGTTTCAAGCATAATAGAACATTATCGAAAACAACGGCAAATTGTTATAAATCGTCTTTATAATTTAATATATCCAGTACTACTATCTTATCCGACGAGCAAAGTGTTTTTATTTTCTATTTTTCCACTTTAATTATTTTTACAAAAATAATTTTAACGTTGTAATAAATAGATAATCTAAGAAATTAAATCTTAATTTACAAAAATATTTATTACATTGCTACGAAATGTGCAACTGTACTACTCGTATGTGATTTTTGTTTTTGTCCATACACAGTATTGAATTCCTGGAGGAAAAATGTATATTTATATAGGTATTAGTTACATAAAAATGTTATAATGGGTAATATAATACAAATTTTTGCTAAACTTACCAAAGGTGTATTTCCGGCTATTGGATTATAAGAACAACCAGTTATAGTTGTTTTTACTAAATGTTGTATAGAGGTTAACAAATCATTTTTAATTTGCTCTCTAAATAATAAATCTAGAATAATGAACTTAGAAATTAGTATGTTAAAAAACATTTCATACTAGGTACTTATAGTGTTTAAATAAAATATTAATATATACGAACTTTCTTTAGTTAAATGTGAATACGTCAGACTTTCCCAATTTTCATCGAGATCAATGTATGTGGCCAAATCATCAGTGAAATTTTTTGAAAAATAAAGAAACGCCATATAACCTGAGATATTTATACTCATATCACCAGATTCTTGATCTATTACTTCGATCTGTTAAATTTATCAATGTTTTATTAGATAAATGCATTTGGAAAATAGATTCTGAGAAAAGTTCATATAATATGCTTCAAAATATACTAGAAACCCCCAAAAATGACTTCAAAACATTGACCTGGGAGTGTTCAAGAGTAGGGGTAATACTAAATATCTACATACTTTTTGGGTAGAAATCAGTTGAACATTTTTAGATTATAATAGGTTTTCTAATAGAAAATGTGTTCTAGTAGATACTTTAATTAAGACAATTTTCAATTTTTAAAGTAGTTTTCATAAACATAAAATAAAATAACATAATTGTTTTAAATCGGAAAATAATATTATACCAAATTCGAGTAGAATGGACAGGAACACTGAAATAGATAGATGAAAGAAGGTCGGATGAATCAATTGGACCATTAAAAAGAGAAGAGATAAAAGAAAAGTCAGCATCTACACGGCGAGAGGCAAAGTAGAAATGTTTAAGGAAGACATAACAGATGAATAATCATGGGTGGGGTGATCAATCTTAAGGAGAAAAGCAGCGTATGACAGGAAGCAGTTTTGTACTCTCTTTCTCTATACGTAGTTGGTCCTTAACCAAATGCGGGTGCCATACAACTATACCATACTCTAAAATAGAGAGGACCAGAGAGAAATAAAGAGAACGAAGACAAGTGACGAACGTTAAAAGGCTAGTGTTGCGCTTTATGAAACCAAGAACTTTTAAGGCTCTACCAACAGTAATATTAATGTAGTATTCAAAGTAAAGAGTAGAAGTAAGGAAGAACCCAAAGTATTAAACACAGGAAACATGTTCAAGTACGGAACCATTAAGGGTGTAGGGATGGACAAAGAGGGTTCGTTTTCTACAAAAATATATTAGATGGCACTTATTTAGATTGAGCGTAAGATCAATTCACTGGGTCCAGAGACAAAAAGAGTCGAGATCAGATTGGAGTTGAAGGCAGTGAGAGAGAGAGAGGTAATTTTAGAATAAATTTTAATGCCATCAGCAAAAAGAAGAACTTTAGAGAAGGAAAAGTAACCGTTAACTGAGTTTATGTAAAGAATAAACAGAAGAGGACTAAGATGTCCACCTTGGGGAACTCCTAAAGGAGTTATGAATAGGTCAGAAATAGTGCCATGAACTGTTACAAATTGCATTCTAGGACATAGTTAGGACTGGAGCCAGAAGAATAACCAATACTGAGTGATTCTAGTTCAAAAATATAACGACTATGGATAACCGTGTCAAAGGCTTAATTAAAATCTGTGAACACGGCATCAACTAGACAATTAGACTCAAAACTTTCTAAAATGTAAATTGTGAGAGCCAGACTACAAGTGACAGTAGATTTCCCAGGACGAAAACCATGCTGATCATCTACTAAAATATGATTAAGATTTCTTTTGATAGAAGAGTATATAATAGATTCAAACAGTTTTGCAATATGAGGCAGGATGGAAATAGGCCTGTAGTTAGAAATAAGAGAGGAGTCACCAGATTTAAAAATAGGGGTAACTGAACAGGTCTTCCATACTGCAGGAAAAATACCCTCGTCCAGCGAGCGTCTAAAGAGCAGAAATAAAGGATACACAAATGAGTCTCGACAGTTAAAGAGCATAAGTGCAGAAATGCCATCAGGGCCATTAGAAATATTGTTTTTTAAGTAGTTAAGGGCACAATGCACATCATCAAGAGTAAAGTAACAATTAGAAGGAAGTTTATAAGGGTAAACATTACTCTTAGAAAAATCAGAAGGTAAAGAAAAAGAGGTGTTATACATGGAAGAAAAGTACTTAGAAAACAGGTTAGCAGAATCTCGAAGAGTGTCAGCCGTCACATTGCTTAAACGTCACTCGAAGCTCGGAAAAAACAGAGTAGTCACAGGACAACTTTAATCGTTTAAAAACTGCATGAGCACGCTTTTTCTCTATAATAAGATTTTTAAGAGCAGAAGAAGTCCAGCGAGGAAATTTTGGCAATTTAAAGATCTTAGCAGGAACAAAAAACTTATTGGAATGAAACACGGCTTCATTAAAAATGGAGGAAGCATCATCGATTGAATATAAGGAAAAAGTAGACTCCCAATTGATGGATTTAAAAATTGCAAAATATCGGAGTAGTTTACAGCTTTAAAGTCATTATAAGTATGAATATTAACAGTTACATTGTCAGATAGAAAAGGAAAGGTGATGTTGAGAGGAGGGTGGTATAAGTCGGGAATAACAAGATAATCAGTTGCTAAACTGACTGAGACTCCATAGGAGTTAGAAAAAGTAAGATCAAGAATACTGCGATGATTATTAGAAAAAGAGTTACACTGAAAGAAGTTAAGGTAAGAAAAAGAATCGGTAATAGTTGTGGAAATAATATTAGTATCACTAGAAGCAGTTAATCCTAGTTCATCGGATGACCAGGTAACATTCGAGAGATTATAGTCTCCGCAAAGGATAACTGATTGAGGTTTATAGCACGATATGACTTGTTCAACGAAAGAAACATGGGATTCAACTACAGGAAAAGGGGAGTGAGGGAGAAATATACTACCAACCAATAAATGGTCTGAGTTGAAGGACAATAAGGCAAAGATTTGCTCAACATTCGAGACGTTCAAAGAAATAGGATGAATTTTGAGAGTGGCCTTGATGGCAATTCACCTACACGGAAAAAGGAACTATTATTAGGATTTCTGTCAAGTCTTATTACTTGAAAATCATTAAAACCAAGTTCACTATCACTTATGCCAGGTTATAGCCAGGTTTCAGTAAGGCTTATGACATCGTAAAAGTGGAACATAGGAAAAAAACATTTGAGACTAACTAATTTAGTTTTAAGGCCACGTACATTTTGGTAAAATATTTTTAAGTTAGAATTAAGGGTATTATCAAAAACATTATTGATATTAAAATTATAATTATAAGTAGGTTTAGACAATGAGTTTTTAAAGTTAGTAAAAATAGTAAGAAAGAGTTTAAAGTTTGTTTAGCTGAGCGGCAATTTATATAGTATGAGGCTTGTGGACTATTACTATATAAAAAGTTAAAGTGCTGATCAGGTAGAAAGAAACAGGAGCCCGAGTTAATTTTATTGGTGGCAGGAAGTACTTGCCTAGGTAGTGGCAAGATGGGAATTACTAGTTTTTTGACTGGACCATGGTAGCATTCGTTGCACAAAGGCATTTAGCATGGGACGATCGATGGAACGGCACAATTCGAGGGAATCCATCTCTATAGTTGATCACAATGTCAGTCTCGCCATTCATTCTGCGGTTTTTCAACTCGGCATACATAAGACGAATAGATTCTCGTTCACGTGGAGTACGATCACGGATAACCGAGATGGAACAAAGCTTGCTGTCGGAAGAAAGACCTCTAACATTGATATTAAATTCAAAGATAAGTTTATGGGCAATTTCTTTAGAAGAGAAGAATACCTATAGTGGCCAAGGACCTCTATCGTTGGGTTTACCTAGCCTAATTGATTTGAGACCAGAGGGTAACTCCGGAAAGTAAGGCTGGATTGCCTCAGCTATTTTTAAAGAGTTATTAGACATTTTATCTTCTAAAACAGAAAAAGAAGATTCAGGAATACCACGAATAATGACATTCCTAGAGCATTGTTCACGTTCAGTAATCTTTTGGAGAATCCTTAGAATAGTGTCAGTCGATGAAGAAGGGTGACGAGTGCTTGTAGATTCAAGGGTTTGGACACGCTTGTTAAGATTAGTGATGTTTTTTTGGAGTTTATTATTCTCAGATTTTAAGTCCACAACCTGAGAGGACAAAAGATCTATGACTACTCTGAGTTCAGAAAACTTAGCATTTTGAGATTCGCATAATAGTTTACACTGCACCAGGATTGCATTTTGAGTTTTCCGGAGCTCAGCCATAGTTTTAATAAAACGTCTAAAGTCAGTGGACTGGATGAAGAGATAGTTGCTTTAGTGGATTTTATAGCCGAGGTAGACGAAGAACGGGTATTCACTTGGGAGACAGCATTTGGAGATGTCGAGGGCATTATGCAGTAAAACAACGGACGCGGTTAACAATACTCCTTTAAAGAGATTGAATACAATCAAAGTTACAGCAAAGTGTGTGGTGTGAGAAAGTAAAGAATAGATTAGTTTATGCCCGCTCGTCTAAGTCTCCAAGAAAACGAAGTGTTGAACAGCTGATATGTAATCAGTACTGATTAGTCTAAGAACGATTAGTGATAAGAAGTGAAAAGTACTCACGATTATTGTAACCAAAGAAGAGAGTAGAAATTTGAAACTGCAAATACAAATGGATAACACGTACAGTCGTTGACGGTTATCGAATGAATAAGCACAGACAAAATTAAAAAGGGAGACGTACCAGAACTCAAGAAAAAATAATCTCTAAAGACAGCAATATTAACTAGATAACTTTATCACTATTATATCCATATTGTTTTAAATGGTGCATATTTTACACGTTAAATAGTTCAAATTACAAATACGAATGAGGTAGGTAAAAAACCAGTTTCTGATACTTTGAAATTCACAAATAACTACATTGATTATTTTGTTTCTATCAGATAGAACATTTTTACTCGAATAATTTGTTCAGGTTTAAGGAATTCTATCCTCTATTGTTATCAACATTCACTAATAAGTAATAACACAATAATATTATAACTATAGTATCGGGTAATGCTGAGCATAAACGAATAAGTTAAAAGTTAAATTTTAACCTTTAACTTAACTTTTTATATTTGATTGTTGTTAATCTAACTTGTTTTTGGCTATATTAACTTTTAAATAATGAGTTACTTAATTAAAACTCAGTTAAGTTAATTTTAAAATAATTGATACATTTTGATTTCATATTGTGTCCATTGTCAATATGGTTGAATAAAAATAAAGTTGTTTTTGTCTTTTCTAATAATTCTTATATTATAAGAAATATTTATTTTCTGAGTATATAAATAAAACAAGAATACCTATATGTTATATAATAATCTTCCCGTGGTATAAATTGAGGGGAATTAATATAAATTTAATTTTAAACATCAATTAAAATAGGAATTTATTAAATTTCCCACCAATAAACAATATTTATATAAGTAATTTCCATTTGAAACAATTTTCAAGAAAAGAGTAAAATAATTGAACATTTTTACAAACCTATTTATTATTAATTTTAATAATTATTATTATAAATACATTTTAGTATTTTCAATAATATTATGTTAATGATTATAAAAATTTTAAAATGCTTAAAGTTAAAAAATGACAGTATTTCTAAAAAAATAATAGATACTTAATCTATGTATATCTCAAATGTTATATTGACTTGTAGAAAAAAAAAAAAAAATTAACCCAACTTAAGTTGATAAGTATTTTTTTAACTTAATTTAATCGTAAAGAAAAAACCATCAACTTTAAACTTTTAATATTTTTTTCTATTAAATGAACTTAACTGAATTTAAAAAAATCATTAACTTCTCCAAAATTAATATCGGGGTATCTATATTTTTTGAGAAGACAAATATAGATTTAAATTTTATATTGTAATAATATATGAGTACACTATGCTTTGCTCCATTTAAACCTTCGTTGTTCCTCTAAATTACGTCACAGCTTCATTGATAATTCCAAATCCATACATCTCAATTTGTTATGAACCTAGATTTTTTATTCAATATCGGTGTCATAAAATCATTTAACATGCTATTATAATTTTTGTATATATATAGAAAAATTTACGTACCTACTATTTTAGGTGACTTTTATCTGGTAAATCCAAAATTAAATTATAGGGAGAGTAAACGTCACCTATACATTATATATTATAAGTGTATTAAATCATTAATATGAATTGCATAATGATTGTAATAATTCATTATATTTTATTATTAACCATATAATATGCAAATAGAATTAAGTAAAATAATATTTTGGTTGGAAATTTAGTTTTATTCGTGGTTAATTATCAAAAAAATTTACATAAAAAAAAGAATTACTATTAATACCGCAGGAAATTTAGATACATAACTAAAGTTAAACAGTGTTCTAAAATTAGATAATTATTATTGAATATTCCTTAATAAACAATATTAGATATATATTAAGGAACCTTGATAACCGAACATAGCTCCTAGTGAAGTCAAATTCTTCACAAAAACTTTAAGTTACGTCTAGAGCGTATAGTCTTGAAAACTACACAAGCAATTGGCCATTACCAAATATTGTAGAATCTATATTTATGTATTTATTTAAAACATTTTAAAAGGTGGCACACAAATTTCCGGCAATACCGTATGTACAATTTTTGATGTAAAAATTAAAAATGTCTAAGCTTAAAAAATGATTCAATTGTTCAGATTTTTTACAGTGATTGAGGACCAGAATTTTTAATGAGATATTTCAATTTCAGATCTTCGGAAGATATCAGTGCAAACAATTTCCAATGAAAAACACAATGTGCAGTTTAACATATATATTAGCATTTCTAATTTTTAACAATTTACAAATATCTTAGAAATATAAAACAAAAGATAAAAGATGGGTAATATTATCTTAGTGCCCCTTTTGTCTTGGTGCGATATTTACATTTTTTAAAGTTGTATTTATTTTAAAAAATCAAAAAAGTTATTTTTTAAATATTTCATAAAAAGTGTTTAAATGCACTTATCAAAAACCCGCTTTGTAATGTACTATATAATGTATTGTTCTTTATAATTTATTTTTTGTTTCATATTTGTATGATGTTGTTATAAATAAGAAATTCAAAAGTAATGATTTCAATGAAATTTTATAAATTCATAAAAGAACAAACAATAAAAAATTATATTGAAATGAAACCATTTATTATTTATTTTTAAAATGCATATAAACTTTTTTAGTGTTAGATTTAAATTTTTCTTGAAATTTCCAAAAATTTTCCTATTTAGAACCCCATAAAACTAAATAGTTTGAAGGGGAGGAAAAATTAGATCCAATCAAAAATTCCCGAATGTTATTAACTTACTTGATAAAAGACCATTTATAGTACGTTTAAAAAGAAATCTAGAATCAATTCAAATATTTTTTTCAGAGGCAGTTAGGTGGTACGCAAAATCGCTTCTATTTTATTATATCAAGTAAAATAATTCAATTTTATATTCATAGAGAGTAAACTATCTTTCTACAGAATTTGTTTACTCCAAACTTATTTTTCTTGTTTATTTTTTATTATTGATCAGTTTATTTAAACATTTACGTAATATTTTAGATTCTGAGCGAAGTAATGAATGTATTGGTTTTACAATGATGTAGTTGCTTATGTCTATACCCCAAAAGACTAATAGGAGTGCTCCAATCATTACATGGTTATACGTTTTCGGTAGCAAATTACATCTAGAAGGAAATTCAAAAAAGTGATTTTTTTGATTTTCCTAATAATTTTTTAAAGCGTAAAAACAATGGAAAATGTACATAAAAATTTCAGTGAAATCGACTTTTATAATTTGGTAAATAATGTTCTTAGACGCTTGGAATTTTCCCTGAAAATGTATTTAAATACAAAATAAACGTAAATAATTTTTCAAAATTGTTTCCCTATTTTTCGGTTTATATTTCAATTTTGAACTTTTTATATCATAAATTAGTTAATTTCAGGTTTTAATTCTGAGAACTTAATACAAAGTACGTCATTGTATTTGATTTCAAAAATGTACCTTTACATTTATGTATATTTTAACTATTATATTGATTAAAATAATTTTTCAGAAATATTTTCCTCATTTCAGGCTATATTCGAGTTATAAAATTGTGTGTGATAAATAAATATTCGCAATCAAACCTTAAAAAATGCTATTATGGAAAATTACAAATGTTGTTATATTCATTTTACTTCAACTTAAATTACAATTTTTTTGAGTAGGTATAAAATATTACATTGCATTTAGAGAAATTGTAAGATTATGAGGCCATTAAATTATAGTAAATTCATAATATAAATTGTTTGTATGCCTTTAAATAAAAGTAGCTATTTGGCCTAATCCTAATAATAACTTATACTCATGTAAAGTAATTGTTATTAATTACTTACCAATTTATAATTAAGTGATTGGAGATAATTTACGACAACACAACTCATTGTTAGATTATGATCATCATCGAAGATGCACCCATTTGTATTAGAATATTAGCAGTCTAAAATATTAACCTCTTCATTTTTAATGGATATTGGCATATTTTTTAATTTTACTCCAACAGATGAACAAAATATCATTGGTATTAACATAGGAAGTATGATCATGGTGTAAAATAACCTGTATAATATAAACATAATGTTATAAAGAATAACTGAATAGGTATCGATAAAATATTATAAAAATAAAAAAATATAATAATATTATATTGTATAAAGTTTGCATACATGTGGTCTCGACAGTTTGTATAATAAGTTTTTTTTTAATAGAGCTTTAATTCTATACAAACTTATTTTATTATCAAAGAAGTTTTGTTTGTTGTTTTGTGTCTTAGCTTGTATTTGCATACTGCTTTGATGAATCTAATCGAAAAAAAAAAAACAAAAAAAAAATTTAATATAGGTATAATGTATGTTAATTTTTTAATGTAATATAACCAGTAGTGCTTCTATAGGGTATACTACATATATGCTATATATACTTTCAAAATTATGTTGAAAAAAATGCCTAAAACCGAAAGAATTTTCATCATTTGTAAAAAAAAGAAAAATTGTTTTTCAAATATTATATATATGTATATTTGCATTATTTGTATAATTGTATATATTAATGCGCTAGTAATGAAACTAGTCACCAGAAACACCGTGTTCGATCACTCAAAATCTAGCGAAAAAAATATTGTATTTTGAAAAACAAAAAAAGTTGATTTTTAAACATTTACACGTACCTACATGATTCCCAAAATTCGATGATGTATTTTCAATGGTATGTTTTACACTAAGACATTTCTGATACCGCTGGTCATCGTATTTTATTGATACAAGAACATTATAGAATAATCTAATAGACACTTTAAATCTCGGATGTCAAACAGATCGATTGCGACATGATTTTAAGTCAATTGCGACTTCTTATCTTATATTTCCTAACTTTTTTTCAGAAAATAAAAAAAAACAAATGTATATAAGAAGTTTCTCAAGTAGGTATTTGTTTACCATCTATGTTTAACCCACGAATATGAAATTCATTACACGATTGTAAATAACATTATTTAAGCCAGATTATCAGAAATTAAGTTATGGTACTTGGTGAGCAGTGAAAAATACCACAATTCAAAAAAATCATCATTCCTGCTTAGGATCGACGTATCTGTGCGATTTTTTCGTATTTACTTCAAATTAAAAGTAAATGCCGAGCCTGTTTGACTGATATGCATACCAAAAATAAATCGAGACTATCCTTGTGACATCATCACACATTCTTTGAAAAAATAAGAAAGTTTAATTAAAATGATATCAGACATCAGAGCACATAATTGTTGAATATATACCAAGTAAAAATTAGAAATATAATTATTCATTCAATAGATTATTGAAAATATGTTAAAATGTATTCCAATAGCGAAATTTTACTTGGTGTTGCTCATAATTTTAATTGTATAAATAATAATATTCTAATGTTTTGTTTTATTTATTTTTTTTTTTTTTTTTTTTAAATATTTTATTTAAATTATAAATTTGTGGTATTTGCATATATATATTTTTAATTAATTTAATTTGACTTTTTATAAATAATATTATATATAATAATAATAAATAATTCTTATGTAAAAATAAATATATTTAAAAAATATCCCAAAATAATTTAAAATTTACCTAAATATGCATGCGTCGAAATGTCGAACTAGTCCAATTGTCTTGCGTACAAATGACCACGACTAAATGACGTATAACCAAAAATACTGTAAGTACCTATACGATATTAAAATATGTTACCTACTAAATACTTATCAGATTTATTAAAATCATCAAAATATTTTCACCCTGGATTTTGGATCTGAGGCTAGGAACAAAATATGTGGAATAGTTATTATTTGAATAACCTTTTATTTTTTGCTTAACAACTTATTTTGTAAAATTATTTTACGTTTTGTATGAGGGAGCATCAAATATACACGTATACCTAGGTACCTATGTAAACAATATTCTAAATACGCCACCTACTGCGAATTAGTGATTAATGATTACTGAAATTGTAACAAACTTTGTGTACTTTTCTATATTACGAGAAAAAAAAACCTATTTAAACTTTGTTATTCTACGACTTAGTATACCCTCATATAAATTAATGAAAAAATCACTAAATATAACTCACTTTATGTAATTCTGCATTATAGCATGCTGCTAAAAAACATTCTTCCAAAGATTGTTTATCATATTTTATGAGAATTTCTTGAGGTGATCCATTATCTATTAATATTCCTTTTCTCATTAAACCAATCTATAAAGTTAAATAATTATATATGAAAATGTAAAATTTGTATTCACAATTTATTATTATTGTTGTTTATAATTATTACATAGGAACTTATAATTATTAGTACCTATGATATTTAATAAAATCGTTTTATTTTTACATAATAAATATCAGTTTATTTATCTCGGGGCTCAAAATCAGGGATATGATACATTTGGTTGTTAGTATATAATATAAATAAAATAATTATTATGATTGTATAGTCTTACTATTTCTAGAAATGTTATTTTGTTATTTATTAGTTATTACCTATATTATATTCTAATACCCAGTGAGATATCTCAACGAAGTATACAAATGTAATAATTCAAAAAAAAAAAATAGTCATTACTTTTGAAAATATTAGGTAATGTAACTTGATAATGATAATTTTGGGTAATGTTAAAGTAATAAAATTTGAATATTTGTATTTAATGTAATATATAGCATAAATGGATTATTTTTAGGAGTACCTAATTTATCCTACAACGTATAGGTCTACATAGGTATAATTCGTATAATATTATCCATTCACTTACACAATCTGCCTGATTTGCTTCTTCGATATAATGAGTAGTTATTATAATTGTCTTCTTATCTCGTTTGGCCATATTTTTTAATTCAGTCCAAATTCTACAAGTATATTGTATTATAAATTATTAAATTGTAATTAAGCGAAATTATTAAGTAAGTAATATCTTATAATATATATTACACTTCTCTTATAACAGGGTCAATTCCAACTGTTGATTCGTCCAAAATAATAATTTTTGGATTATGTAATATGCTAATAGCAAGAGATACTCTTCTACTCTGTCCACCGCTAATTTAAGTAAAAGTAGATTAGTACATTTAAATATTTAATATTAAACAATTACAATAAATACACAAGAACCCTAATAAACATAGAAAATTATAGCCGAATTGTACATCATGTAACACCTAAGTTTAATTTGTGTCATAAATTAATCGTATTCAAAATTAATTGTATAATTAACATGAATGTAGTTTACATATAGTTATTATACATTACCTAATTTCTTTAATGTAACTATTCAAATCCGGAAACATTAAAAATTTGTTAAGTTCATGGATTCTGCTCTCTATTTCTATGTTGTTCATATTATAAAGTGTTCCATAGAATTTAAATGTTTCTTTTACAGTTAATGTATCATCCAGACATAAATCCTAGTAAAGAATTAAGTACCTACTATCAAAAAGGCAATAAATAAGTATTTAAAATTTTTACTTGTGGCATATATCCAATATCTTTATGAAAAATTGCTTTTAAATCCATACACCCAGAATCAAATTTTTTTATTCCCAAAATGCTTTGAAGAAGGGTTGTTTTTCCACAGCCACTTGGACCTAAAAGACCATATCTGTTAAAACAAAACATTTCATTATTAAATAGAATATAATATTTACTGTAATTATAACTATAATTTGTCTCCAAAAAAATATTTATTAAATTCCCCAATTCTGTGAATAATGCACCTAGCAAACGAAAACCCATCTTTCCCTATTGATGTATACTCAGGACCGTTCCGAGGGGGGTGTTTCACCCCCCCCCCTCAACTTCGGAAAGCAGTCGACGAAACTAAGTTCAGTCGGCAAATAGTAGAAAAAATCAATGGTCTTTTTTGTTTATTCACGTTTTGAATTAAGTATTTTGGAATTTTTGTCAGTAAATTATGTAGCAATGAAGTATTTTTCGGAATTTTAAGTCGGCAAACTATAAATTATTAGGATTTTAGTCGACAGAATGGGAAAAAAGTTGATTATTTTTTTATTTTTTTTTTCATTTTATGTCTTGAAGAGAAATATTATATTATTTTTTCACATTTTAACATCCCCCCCCCCAAAAAAAAAAAAAAATCTTTCCTCGGGTCGGCCTTGTGTGTACCTAACCAATAGTAAACTAATTTAATCAGATAATTTTATTGTAAATTTATTACTGTTAACCGTAACATAAAATATGTTTATGGTATGTTTTTTTAGCTATCATTTTATCAAATATATATTATACATTCGGTACGGTATAAAGACATTTTGCTCTATCATTTGGCTCCGGGATAAAAATGTTGTATTTAACTTTTACTTTTTTAATTATTTGTGTATTACAGTAATAATTTTTGTGTTAGGATATTTGACCTTAAAATATTTTTACATACAAATATTGTTTTCAAAATGAATAGTATTCTTATATTTTTGTTCTTATATCCTATTATTTCAATATTCTTATTCCATTGATATATTTAATTGTATATTATACTAAATTACATAAAATATTTATTATATATAATTGTTTTAAATATCACCTAATCTGGGAGCCAAATTCTTGGGAATATTAAATTGTTTAAATTCTTAAATAAAATCATTAAGTTCTTAACAATATTGAATATTGGTATATTTAAAGAAATTCACAACCCAAACAATTTATTTTATTTTATTATTGATTTTGAAATTGAAATACGGTTTGATTTATATTCCCATCAATAATAATATTTTATGAAACATTTTATTATAATTTAAATATTATTGATATCAAATATAAAATAATAACACTATTCTTAGATAATATCTATAGGTACTTAAAATTTTATCACAAATAAAAATAATTAATTATTGTGGTAAGCATAAGTAAAATTAATGTATTTTTGATTATTAAATTTGATATTTTTAGTGATAATGAGGGATAAATGATATTTACACGGATAAAATATCCGTTTTTTCGGTTTCGTATTATGATTAAAAATGTAATATTAAAGTGTTAACTAATAAGAAAGATTAAATAAATACTGATTATAGTAAAAAGAATAATAGAACCTCAAAGGATATTCTTAAGACGAACGTTTTATCGAAAGAATAATTTATTATTATTTGATTTTTTTATTATTAATTTGTAACCCAATGATGACTTACGGTCGAAATTAGTTGTTACCAATGATCTTTTATCGAATACTCTAAGCACATTTTATTTTTTATATATAGGTATATTTATTTATATATATATATATTTTATATTAATTGTACTTATATATATATATTGTTATTTTTATAATATATGTTTATTTTTGTTTTTATATTCATTAGTTAATTATTTAAATTCAGCTTCTATATTTAATTAAAAATTAAACAAATATAATATAATTTGTAAAGTTAAAAATGTCCTCACTTAAATACTTGACATTATACATAATTAATTACGAATATGATGTATACTTTATTTGAATTTGTCATATATTCAGCATATATTTGTCATATTTTTGGCATATATTCATTAAAATTTGAATATATCACTTAAAAATACTGCAGTAGAATGCCTTGAACGTGTGTATTTACATGTTATATTGTGTACCTAGTGTGTACTTGTGTCTTTAATTTTCAATATACCTATTTTTGTTTGTCACTGATAACGTGACCACAACGACCGCGGTTGTCAATGGTGCAAACGAGTTTTACACCCACCAATTGTATAAAATATACCTACATAGATACATAGTATATTTTCGGTAATAGATACATGAAAATTATATAGAAAAAAGGTTTAGGCTTTTAATTTTATAGGTATATTAAAATATTGCAAAATCAAAATAATTGAAAATTACAAACATATTTTTATATAAAGTATTAAATTGTAGGTACTTCATTTTTGATTTTGTATTACCTATTATTAAATTTAATATAAATAAATTGTTATTATTTCGTAATATATTATGCACATTTTGGGTTATTGATTTTGATAAAACATCTTGAAAATATTAGAAAAAAATGTTTAGAAATTTACAAATTATCTTTTTTTTTTATCTAGACAAAAATTAGCTTATCTTTCATTTTTATCTAGATAAATCCTTCTGGTTCATTTTTTATCTTTTTCTAGATAATTCTTTCGCGTTATCTTTTATCTTTATCTATATTTAATCGTTTTAAATATAAGTTATAATTGTTAAATAGTTTGAAATCGTCAGCAAATATGATATGATTAAATACAATCTTAATTGTATTTTATTCTAATTAAATCTGAAATATAATGAAAATATTTGGTGAAAACTATTTTCAAATTTTTACTATCCAAATTGATATGTAATTGTAAAGTGATAGGTATTCATTTTTCGTTTGAAATATAATGAATTAATAATTTGGAAATTTTTAATAATTTTTTTATATAAATAAATTCTTGTAAACGGTTATAACCAAAACCTGAAATTCAAATTTTGTAAGAACCTAATTCTAATTCCAAAAATAAATTTAAAGTAATACAAATTCTAATCGGACCGACGTTTGTCAATTATACCTAATGAATAATTCAGATTAGGAATCTGAATTATATATTATGTGTACATAAGAAAAATTTAGTCTATAACTGATTATGCAACTCTCCAGAAAGTGCTAGATTCTCTTGTCTTGTGACTTAACTCTATGGGGTTTAATTTCAATACTGGAAAATGCCAATCTACGTCTTTTACTAGGAGTAAAACTACTATTACTATAAGTATTTGATAAATAATTCATGTATTGGTTTGGTTAATCGTAAGAAAGGCTTAGGTATTCTTTTTAAACCTGATCTTAAATTCCATTCCCATATCGAGGCAGTTTACTGTAGAGCGTTTAAGATACTAGATTTTGTGATACACACAACAAAATAATTCAAGTTGTCAATTTCCCTTAAAGCTATGTGTTTACTACCCTCTTGTACAGTATCTTTTTGAGTATTCTTTTACCCTCGCTGGGACCCCTTTATGGCGGTTTACTCCTCTCACATAGAGAGAGTCCAGAGGCATTTTTATTCTTCCGCAGCTTTCATTTTAAAAATTCCCCACCATCTACATGTTTACAGTCCAGTAATGGATAAGCTCGAACTTACATCTCTAGCAGATAGAAGAGTTCTAGCATTTTTGCACAAGTCGATTGACGGACGTGTGAATGCTCCCTCTCTCTACTTTCCCAAATACATTTCAAAGTTCCTGTAAACATTCCACTAGATCCACATGTCCTTTTTTTATTCCGTTTCATATCATCGACTATGGTAGAAACCACCCTATTCATCATATGATTCGTCTGAGGGATGCACACCTAAACTTCTTTTAAATCATTTTTTTTTATTATTATTATTATATTATCTGTTAGTTGTTACATTATTATTTATTATTCATATTTATTTTGTTTTTCTTATAACTGTGTGCAATGTGTATTATTTAATTGTAATTTATTGTTAAGTTAATGCGTGTTCTATTGGGCAACGTGTCCGTTAAATAATTAAATAATTGAAAAATAAATAATAAAAAAAAAAGTAAATTATTACGAAAACTAAAGTACTTACATAGAGCCTGGTGTTACATTCATGTTCAGTCCATTGATCACAGAATATTTTCCGTAACTTTTAAATGCATTTTCCACCTTTATATCATATTCCATTTCTTCGTCGATCATATTTTCTTACGTTAATAATGTTAATATATTAATTATATTATTTTTAGAACTCGGTGGTTTACTCTATAGTCTGTACCAACTACACAGAACGTATAAAACTAAAACTTATTTAGAATTTAAATGGTTTCAGTATAGGTACATAATGCACGTTTTGATCATTTATAAAAAATTGATTAAATAGAAAAAGTATGTAATATAGTAAGGCATAATAGTATAATATGTAGTATATAAATGTAATTCATGTTTTCTTTCAAAAAAAAAACCTTGTGCCTATTTATATTTAGTCGAATAGTTTACAAGATGATTAATAGTATTTGCATTTCACCTTCATCATCTGGCTAGGACGGAAAATTGGTTGACATTTTAAATTGTCGCGTACATTTCTTTCCAAACCACACAGAGTGATGGGAGGGGCATATATTCCCTAGTTATACTCCCCTTTGCTAGATTGTGAGTAAAAAAAAAAATCAATGTTTCTCGATCGAACATCACAAAGTCATATCGAACGGAAGTGTGATTTTAGTATAGATGCGAGCTGATGAAGGTTAAATATGGGAAAAATAAATAATACTTACCAATACCTAATAACATACATAAAATACATACATGTGTATTGTGTACCTATATAGCTCTATTTATATATATATATATATATATATATATATAGGTATATTACCATTAAAAATTATTCATTTAAAAAATATCAATATAGGTATATCCTCAAAAAGTACACTTATCAGTAATATTATTGATTATATATAGTATTTATAATCAATGGTAATATTAAAGTGTTATATTCTTAATTTATATATTATAATATGATAATATTTTTTGACAGCATGTACACTTAGTGAGCATATAATATATTTATTTCAATAATTATGTCATTAAAAGACACTCAAAGTGTTTTCTTCATAAAAACCAGTTTACATCAAAAATGTACGTATCAAATGTTGAACAAATTTCGGAGGGGGTCCTTAATTTGTAGTTATACCTACGTATGATATAAAATGTAGATACCTACCTAATAAAATATAAAATTACAATGTCTATGCTGCAGTTACTCTACGGCATAGAACATAATATTATGTCTTTGGATATCTTTCAATATCAAAAACGATCGTTGAATATATTTCAGAAATTCTATGGATTCATTCATTAATATGATTTATTAAATAATAACACAAATATTTTACTTATTTCTAAATTATCCGATCATTATTTTTGGTTAAAAATTGTGAGTATCTAGTATCCATATATAATATCAATTGTTATAAATAAAAATGAACATAAAATAATGAAATTTTAACTATAAGTACACATACTTCAACAATAATTTTGTTATTTTCAGTGTCAAACAACGACTTCATGATTTAATTCATTTTTTCGGGTATAATGGAAACTATTGTATATCTGATCAAAAAATAACTTATCCTGTTTCGATGCGATGTGGTAAACCAAAGTAAGTATTTATGTACAAAAAATGTCTATACTATTTTTTAAATGTCAATATAGGTACCTACCTATTAAAATAAGTTGTAACTAGTGGTGTATTTTAGTTATTATTTATAAGTAAATGTCAGATAATACAGTAGAATAATATTAATATAGGCAGCTATAAAATATTTAACATTCCGAACCACTTAAATGTATTTAAGTATAAAAGTATATTCAAATTGTTTTAAAATTTCATTTTTATTTATCAATACTTAGCCCCTAATACTTCCAGTTTTCAATTAATAAATCCTAAATTGTATTTATATACATATAATAATATAATATATAATATATATAATATCACGAAAAAAAAATAGTTACAATAAACATTTAAATTGAAGATTTAATATCTAAAAAGATAAGTACTTTATTCAAAAATATTCTTTGCGATAGTCAACATGGATTCCGTAAAAATCACTCCACTAATACTAATTTAATCACTTTTTATCATAAAATTATAAAATGCGTCAGTGAGGGTAACCAGGCAGATGTAATTTATACAGATTTTGAAAAGGCATTTGATAGAGTTAACCACTTCCTACTATCACAGAAACTTAATTTTATTTATATTAAAATTGGTATTTGTTTTAAAAATAAACACAATTTTAAAATGTGCTCAGTTTATGAATGTTCTAATTCTCATGAAAATAACATTAAAATTGATCCAGGAAAAATACATTTTTTACATTTCTCAAAAAAGGGAAGTCATCTAAACAATTTCGGAATTGTGTCGATATTATACTATATCTATAGGTATTACAAATTATAACGTTGGTAAGTCAATAGTTAAACAAAATTACAATGACAATATTTACTAAAATATCTGACATTACACAGTACGTACTATATTATAGACTATAGGTACTAAACCTAATTTTAGAAAATATAATCATATTATTATATAAATACCATACTAGTACCTATAACAACATAACAAAAATGTGATAAGAAATACAAACAAATATATTGATAGGTATGAATGACAATATTATACAGGTATTATTTCATAGGTATATATTTGTACCACAGTCTTGTATATAAAACAGTGATTTGTACATTGAAAAAAAATTTAAAAATTAAAATTCATCATTTATTTTAAACATAATCATATATATAATTTTTTTGTATATTGGTACTAAATTTAAGATAAATTTATGAGCTTTAAAAATGTTTATATAGTTTGAATCAAAAAATTGATTATTACAAGTACTATGACGTTGTGAGTCATAATATTTACATGCTATAGTATAGAGAATCCGTGACAAAATTATAATATCATATGTATGTTTCAAATGAGTGTAGTAGTATCTACTAAATAATTGTTGTAAGAACTTTTTAATGGTAACTTTATTTTAGTCTCACCCAATACTATAATAATAGCTGAAGTTATATTTTTGAGTGGCATGGTCCTTTTACTATAGTGAAACATATCGTATATTATTTACATTATAAATAAAGTAGAGTAAATTGAATTAATAAAAATTAATTGTGAAAAAACATTGGAAACAAAGGAAATATGTATACTTTATCACTTGAAAAAATTTGGATCAATAAAAAATTAATTATTTTAAAATTTGAATAATAAAATAAAATATAACATAACATTTTTGTTTAAACTTAAATTAAACTTTGAACAAATATTTAGTTTTCAATATTATATATTATGTATATATACATTGTTTGCTAGACATTTTATTACTTTATCTTTTTATTGATATTTTGTTGATTTAATATCATTGTTTGACTTAAGTTTATATAAAATAAAATGAATATACATAATAATGCACAAAATATACAGTATATTGAGCGTTATTTGTTACAAACATATATAAGCTAGTAATTATTAACTAATAACTACTAAGGTTATTATAAATTCAATTTATTAGTTATTTAAAAAAAATAGTTTAAATATAACATAATTTAGAAGTATACATTTAATTTTTAAGCAATATTCATTTAAATAAATACTTATTTTAATAATCGGTAGTTGTTCTCAAATAATCAACTGAAGACGGCATTGAGCGTTTTTCATAACCATTAGGGAAGAGTTTTTCAAGATCTTCATCTTTTACTGTTGGCAAAATCATAACTTTTTCTCCAGGCTAAAATGAAAACAAGTTTATTTCAGACAAGTTAAACAAATTACATAAGATCCAAGATTTTCTTACCACCCAATTTGCAGGTGTAGCAACAGTTTTTTTTCGATCACATAATTGAAGAGAATCAATGCAACGTAAAATCTCTCTATAAAAGTATTAATATGTATTAAAGTAGTAAGTATATAAGTGAACAGTATGATCATTGATTATAAAAACTAAATTTCGCACTGATCCCTATTTCAGTGACTGGCTTAAAGAAAATATTCTCATTGTAGAGCGCCTTATTAAGTACTTAGATATGCTGGACAGCATTTTAATTGTTAATAGTTTGCAATTACCTTTGATCGTGCAATGGGTATACCATGGTTAAAGTAACTGCTAACTACTACCGACTATATCTAGCACAACTTAATACTTTATAAAGTGATCACAATAAGGAAAGCTTCCATACCACCAAAATACGGGCCAATATATTGGTATTTAAACTTCAAAATAAACAAGAATAAACTTGTATGGAGTTTTATAAATATGAATAGTATAAGAAATGTATCCACTTTCAAAGGTTTTATTATTTATAAATATATTGTAGTTTAAATGAATAAAAAATAATTTTTAAATGTCTTATTAGTATAATTCTAAAATAAATCTATGTTTAAAAAATAATACTTAATACAAATTAAAGTAGCTTATAAAATATATTTGTGTAAAATAATAGATGATATTTGAGAATTAATACTTCTATGAATATATCATTACATTTTTAATATGGATATTACATAAAAAATAAACAAAAGTACCTAAAAAAAAAAGTTAACTATTTGATTACAGAATAAATAGAAAAAAAAATCATTATAAAATTATGGAATTATGTGCTTGTATAATTTCAATAAAACAAATTAATTAAAACAAAATCTTAAGTTGTAAAAAAAAAAATTGAATTGATAATTTTCAATAAAATATTAATATAATGTATAAATTGTATATCTATAAAGTATGTAAAATATGACATTACTCATTAGAATAATGTATGATGGCTTTTAATGTATCACTAAACATTTTCAAGAATTCTAATAAAATAATAGTATTATTTTTATCATGTAAAATACAGTATTATTTTAGATTATTTTACTTGTTATGTTGTAACTAAAACGCCCTGTGAAATTGTTAATCCTTGTTGAACTGTCTATAGACACATTGGTAACTAATAAGTAACTATATTCTATGGCCTATTCATTTATACATTAAATGCATTCCTACTATAATGGTTTTGTCAATTTAATTTATCTTTCTAACTTCTATGTTTTAGCCGATTAGCATAATTAAAGAAATACAACACAAAAATTCATTTTTTTCAAATTATAATATAGTTTATTTATTGTAGTCAGAACTTATAAAAAAAATATATATTCAATAAGATTTTTTTAAAAGCACTCATAGTATTCAAGTATTCAGTACAACAAGGTAAAAACCTGTAACATTTCCGTACCAACAATAATAACAGAATCGTATCTTATTTCTGGGATAATTATAGGCTGGTTCGAGACATAAAGCATAATGATATCATACGGATATTTTAAAACTCTTATATATCATTGAATAATGGAAATTAAAATAAAAACATAAAACATACCATTCTTCTTAGAATTATATGTAGGTACTAGAAATTTAAAAAATATATATACAGGTATTTAGTGTTGTATGCTTTTGCCGGATTGCCCCAAACTTGTCGTTACCTATTAGTAAATTATTTAAACTTTTGTTAAATAAATTTTTATTAAACTTTAACTTTTGTTAAATAAACATGTGTTCAATTTACAAGTGTTACTCAATCGTTATTTTATATTCAGATTATTACCAGTACCCATACTGGTTATCGAATAAATGGTATTAGCAGCAGTAGGGGTTAATATTATTATGTTTTGGAAATCTCATCATTATTTCTTCATCAGATATATCTGATGAAATACTCATAATTTTATTGTTTAACTTAATTTTAAAAGATTAAATTAATTTTAAAAATAACAATTCCATCATCACAATAATGCAAAATATTGATAAGGAAATTTAACTATACATACATTTTTAACAACAGATAAAATTGAAAACATGGTTTATACAACAGAATTTATTTGAACTCCAGTTAAACAAATTTATCTCTATGGAAATATTTGGTGTAACCCGGCATAAATGTTTTTAATAACTGATGAGTGGTAACTTTGAGAAGATTTTGTTTGTTTACCCATGATATTAAAACTAAATGTAATTATTGTTTTATTGACTGTGTGTTTGTAACAGAATATATATTTTAATTAAGTAATAAATACAAAAAATCATTCGAGTAACTTGTGACTTTTCTCTATATTGCCCTTTTAGAATTACTATTAAAACGCCATTATAAAAATAATTTAGTACCTAATTATATATATTTTATTTATATAAAAAGAGTATTAGATATATTATTATATTATTAATCAATTAAACATTATAATGATAATACTAATAGTAAGTAATTTATGAAATATGCCTATATAATCGGTTAGGTATATATTATTGTATACCTACATATTACAATAATATGAAAAGCTCAGAAATATTTAGTTATCATGTATTTAAAAATAGCATAGGTACCTAATAAATTTAATTTAAATGAATGTCTTACTGTATATTACGACCAGTGCTAGTTGGGTAAACCATCATGAGTTTGACCTTCTTATCGGGACCAATGATATAAAGTGATCGGATGGTCAATGCCAACTCAAGGTTGTCCTTATCTTCTTCAGAAATCATATCCAATTGTACAGCCAAGTCTCGCGTGCTGTCACTAATAATCGGATATGGGAATTCTCCCTTGATATCTAGACAATATGATTTGATATCCTGAAAATCATAAATTGTAATAATTTTGAGGTCATTATACAAACAATTATCTTAAACTATTACATTTATCCAATCAATGTGACTTTCCAATTTATCACATGATAAACCCAATAACTTAACATTGCGCTTTTTGAATTCATCCACTAGAACGGCCATCTTGCCCAACTCGGTAGTACAGACTGGAGTGAAATCTGATGGATGTGAAAAGAAAACGCACCATCTATATGAAAAAAAAAAATGTAAAATCATAATTAATAAATTTAATTCAGTCTTCTTCTTACACTTAATTTGATCTCCTGTGTCTTCTTCACTTACACCCAGCACATATCACTATTATATTTCTCAACCCACTTTTTCTATCCTCTTACGTTTAACATACATTCTTTAATATATCAAATTCAGTACCTATTCAGTATTTTAATAAACTAGATAATATTATTTACATCAACACAATCCTTAGAATACCCCAACATTAAAATCGGTACCAGTGTCGATAATTGATGAATTTGATTTCCATAATGTTGAAGTTATGATACAAATTACATGATAATAAATTATTGATATAAAACAAATTATCTTTTACTGAATACCTATCTTTTGAAAATAAAATAAATTTTTTTAATTTTGAGCATTGTCAAGAATTTTATAGACATTTTTCCAGAATATTTAAACCGTATTTAAATACTTTTTTTATGCATTTGTATTAAAAAATAAAAAGTATTGTAGTTTCTGGCCAGTCACATATAAATTATATTATATACCTAGAATACATCTCAGAAATTTGACTTTTTAATTATACCTATATGTAGGTATAGGTACCAGGTATTATAACTGCCTATTTGTTATTTTATTACTCGGTTGTTATATTTTGTTCTGTTATTTTTCATTACCTACCCATGATGATGGACTTTTTATAGAAACATGTACCTAGTACCTACCTACATAAAAAAAAAAAAAAAATGTACAACACCAAATAGGTAGGTTGAACGCTCCGCCTTTTTGTTGCGCAAAACTATATTTTATATTGAACCGGTACACATTACCCATCATTATTGTTTATGTTAGGTATTTGCATTTAATTTTTAAATACCTAGGTAGGTAGGTAGGTACTTACCTATACATGATTTTCACATTGAGCTTAATATATAGGTAGCACTTACGATTCGCCGATCCATTCATAGAAGTTTATCGGACCTTTGGTGGAGACTGCCGAAAAGTCTGGAATGACTGTTCCCAAACGCATGACGACGTACGGCAGTAGTAGGTACGTACAATATTACTATAGTATGTTGACGTGTGCGGCCCACTCGGTACTAGAGTTCGCAGTAACGACTGATCGACAGACCCGAGACCGGCGTCATCGTAAACATTGACATGTGCGACGTGACGGCACTTTTCAAGGACGGCGCGAAACCAAACGTGAAACGATTATATTATTATCAATTATTATTAAACACGTCCAGTGGCGGTTGCCGCGGGTGGGGTCCTGAATTCCTGATAATAACAAACAACAGGAAATTTAATAATAATATTGTCCGTCAAGGATAGATTTTCGCGTGCACACTGCACAGTACAGACAATTAGCACGGAATAATGGAATTGTTTTTATATTTTATTCTATGCTAATTACTGTGATGACATTATGATGTCAGTTCGAATTCGAGATATTCTGATAACAGATCAGTGATAATAACTGATAACAGATCACAAAAATAATAATGATAATAATATAAATACTTTCAATGCCACTTGAAGCACAGAATAATAAAATAATAAATTACTTCAATTATTATAATATCGACTGTTGGAAGGCTATATTTGTTGTAAGCGACAAAATTGTTCGTGATCATCGCATAGGAGACACGATTCTTTATCGATTGCTATACCTATTCGTTATATCCATACGACATTTATTTACTTAACTATACATATATCGATGTTTGAAATGTTTGTTAGTACCGTTTTGGAAAATTAATTAACAGGGAAAACCATTTGTTGTTGTATGGTAGTACAATTCGTTGTCACGTGTAATATTACGAGTATTTTGTTGTAACGACTACAATATAACCAAAACATTTATTTTGTAGAACACAGAACAAAACACTTAGCTCAAGTCTAATTTACCACGCCCCTCAAGAATTAACATTTTTATTTTTGGAACTTGCCTATTTTAATAACGATCTTCTTGCCGGCGCGTGCCGTCACGGTATATCGATCGTTGACGGTTCAGTTTTTTTCTTTTTTTCCACTGATTTTTTACGACATCTAAATCGTATTAAGATATTATAAAAGGCTGAAATGCAATTTACCACCCATTGGATAATTTTTCTTCCTCGGGAGGTTTGGTGACCGAGTGGTCTCATTCTCGAGTATGTAAACTGAATTTATTAATATTGTTCCACGACATTTTTGATACGAAAACGCACTGTAAAATATGTCGTTTTTCGAAATTTTCAATGAAAAACTGATGTTAGCATTTCTTATTTTTAACTATTTACAAATATCTTAGAAATATGAAACGAAAAACAAGTTATAGATAACAACATATCTAGCACTTTACGGAACTTTTTTACGATATATAAATTTTTAAGAGTTATAGTTATTAAAAAAAAAAATCAAAAATGTTCAGTTTTTAACAATTTATAAAACATGTAATAAGTAGGTACACATATCGAAAAACGGATCTGTAGAGCACTAAATAATTCTGTTTTTTGTTTCATGTTTCTAAGATATTTGTAAGTTGTTATAAATGAGAAATGCTAAAGTAATATTTTAATATTTTCAATAAAATTGTATTTATATTTTTAATTTATAAAAAACAACCATAAAATATGATACAGTAATGGGACCAATTATTAGTTATTTTAAAAATGTATAAGTATAAAAATGTTTCAATAAATTGTTAGATTTTCATTATTCTCAATATTTTTTAAAAATTGCCTAAATAGAACTCCTTAAAAATGGCCGAGCTGACATCCTCTCAAGTGAATTATGATTTTACTAAAAACTTTTAAATATAAAAACGAATGTTAAAAATAACAATAATAATAATTTTTAAAAAGACGACTGGGAACTAAACTGCATTTGTTTCAATATTTTATTAGATAGATTGTAATATAATCGAGTGTATTTATATCTTCGGCTAACTTCATTTAATAGATCACGTAGGTACACAATTATACTGACCTTCAGCCGGTATTAAACTCCATCAATGTATTTATTTTACTACATTACTATTTATTTTTCCATCCGTGTTGCATTCAAAAATTGTGCACAGAGAGAGTAAATTAAATTCATCCATTTTCATTTGAAATAAATAACAAAGGAATTTACGAGTATCATTAAATAAATTCAAATATAATAGGTAATTATTATTTTAGAAAATTAGAACCTCCTAATTTTAAATAATCAAACCGTATGGTTATGGTTATATTTTCTACATAAATTACATTTTTCTCTCGCAATCCCACGACATTGTTGTCGCTTTTTTATAGGTACATACTGTTATGTACACCTACTATTTTCTAACTTCTATAAGATCATAACATTATATTACAGAATAGCGATGATCAGTACCTATTCAATCCTACTCGATATAACAACGTCACAATATCTATATTATTTTGGCGGTAAGATAGATCTTACAACAATAAGGTATTAAAAAAAGTAAAATCACAGAACTAGGTAAAATGTGAGTTTATTGAATATTTAAATTGTAGGTCATGAACATTTTTGGATAGATAGCTGGTATCTTCTTATTTTTGTATATTATGCTTAAATTATTATTAGGTTATCAGAAATTTTATATTTATTATTATATATTATTTTAATAACTCTACGATATCTTATTTGGAATAACGAAAAACAGATTTGGATACCTACAGTATAATTAAATTATACGTATTTTAATTTCTAAAACGATAACTATGCGTATAAATATTTTCAAGAGAATACGCTACACAGGTAATTTTTAGTAGGTACCTACTATAAAACAAGCTCACTTAGATTGCAAATAATTTTCATCTAAATGCGTTTAGAGCTAAATCACGCCTCTTCTTCTTCTCCTTTGCGCCTTCTCTCCCAACTATTTGGAGTCGGCCACTCTAGTCCTACACTTCCATTTAACTCTATCTCCAGCATTTTCTTCACAAAGAAAGCCTATTTTGATATTAACAAAAGTTTTGGTTTTCTAATTGGCTTGAAGAATTTAGATTTCTTAAGTCTACGTCAGGAAGCAATGAATATTGTTAATATTTATAGCCAAGATTTGAATTTATAATTTGTCGAAGATGTTGTACAATTCCAAAAACTAATTAAAACATTTCCCAATGATGACCTTTCTATGAGTGGACTATTAAAAAAATTATCAAACTCTCCTTTTGAATCAACATTTCCTAATGTACTTGTGATTTTGAGAATATATATGCTTGTATGCCATGTAGTAATGCAAGTGATGAACGATACTTTTCAGTGCTTCGGCGTCTTAAGAATTATTCAAGGTTGACTTTAGCACAAGAAAAAACTTCATCACTTTCATCAGTAGGTATGTATTGAATCTGAACTAATGAAATAGATTGATTAGTCAGAATTAATAAAAAAAATGTATCAATGAAAGTAAGAAAAAAATGATTTTATTAAATTATATACTTATTATATTGTATTATTTTTATAAACAACATTTTTATTATTATTATTATAAATAAATATTAGAGGTAAATGTAAGTGAGCTCTATCAAATTATACAACGAATTATAAATATACTAATAAAAAAACTCCAAATAGTATAATATTATCTCTTAGTAACTGTCTATACTCTATGATATACCTAGCTTAATATTTTAATGTGTTACAACATATAAGTATTTTAATTTTTAATTTAATTAAAAATATACACAATGTGTGTATAATATGCAGTTTTGTAAAATATAATTTTTAACTATATTTAGAATACCTACATAATCAAATACTGAGATAAAAAGTATTTAAAATACTCAAATCCCCAATTATATGTAATATTTAAAATACTAATGAAGTAGGTAAAAATATTAGAGTCTACATTTAAGAAAAAAAAGTCAATTTTTAGACAGTCTTATTCGATGAATATTGAATACAGAATAGATATCGACGAATCTATAGGTACAATAGGGTACAATAGGCATACATAGTGTTTATAGGTATACAAATCTCACTACACATTAATAAAATTAATTTTTAACGTCTGATAAAAAAAATATATATATATAGTACCTATATGTATCTAACTTTTAAAATACTAAGAGTATTTTAATATATTGTATGTGTGATAAAATACTTTTGAATACTGTAAGAACAGGTATTTAAAGCGTAGCTATTGAAAATGGGAATTGTTTTGGGAAAATTAGAAGAGTAGGACCAAAGTTCATTAAAATTTTGTGAATAACATAGGTAAACTGTAAAAGTATAAGCTATAAATATCTTATAATTTTGTGTGTAAAACTTGATAATAATTAATTAGACAGGGTAGGTATGTCAAAATGTTTTAAAATGTGTACTCCATCTCTCCATTTCGTTGCACCCTCCCTTAAAAACACTAATAAAAAGTATTTTTAGGAGGTCTCCAGCCGTAACTTTCCTCTCCTGTGTGTGCCATTCAATTATATTTAAGGAATTTTAGTCTGTAGTGTAAATTTAGGGGCGGAAAATTATATTTGCCCCCCCCCCCAATACATTGCGCTCCTAGTATTTCTTCTATGTTCCCTTTCACCAAATCATACTCTATATATACCCTACTAATCTTTTTACTTTCAAGAGCTTCCCTCCACTCTTCAAGTCGACTATTCACTTTTCTAAAACTCTTTCCTATCAATACTATATCATCTACAAACAGCATACATCTAGGTACCTCACGCTGTATATCCTTTGTAGAGAGCTAAATCACCTATCATCAAAATTAAAGAGAACAACATTCTCGAGAGTATACTATAGCTGGTACCTAGGACATTTTTTTTTCGAAAAATTACCATAATTTCATAAAGAGTTACGGTTGTTTAAATATGAATAAATAAAAAAAAAATTGTTCATATGTAGGTAAGCAAAATATTTCACGTCGTCTTTGGAATAATAAAAAAAAGCTCCGAGATATTATGGTTCTATATTCGTCATATTTTATTTGCAATCTAAGTAGACATATTTTTTCAACAAATATCGTGATTACACTACGATAAAAAATAGTATTGACACACAGGACCATTTTTAAGTTACTTTAAAAATGTATTTAAATATTTATAAATAACTGGATTTTCATTTTTCTTAAAATTTCATAAAAACTGACTATACATCATATATATATATATACCTACTATAATATATGAACCTTAAAAAGCGGGTGTGTAACGTCCTCTTATAGTATTCTGTAGTAGTAAAATAAAATAATTTCAAAAACGCTATCGATCTAATCACCTATGTAGGACGTCAACAGTTTGATAAAAAAAAAAAAACAATAGTGTATCTATATTATTAATGTATAGTTGGTTGTTTTCATGAACATTAGGCAAATAATCAAAATTAATCGTTGACCCATATATATTTTCGATAATCTATTCCGGAACTAATACAGTAGAATATTGATTATTGCATTACAAAAACTGTAGAAAAATATCTCTAAATTTACACTGATGCTCTCCGTTCAGAATAATTTTTATTAAATGCAATCCGAGGACCGAAGAGATTATTGACCAACTCGCTTCTCTACCTTTTTAATTTTCATAATCAATAAAGTAAAATTTACTGTGAAAATGAATATTTCACCAAGTTACAACCCCCCCCCCTCCGTATTTTGTATTTGAATTGGTTTTTTATAAATCTCTCCCTCCCCCCCCCCACCAATACAAAATTTCTGTTTATGCCACTGGCTGTAAATATGCAGATACTCTAACCGCGTCTGAAGTCGGTCGTAATATTCGCTTTCGAATAACGAGAACGATATTGTTGAATGCTTGCACATACGTGAAATTGTGAATATGACAAATTTTATCAGAAAATAAAAAACTAGACGTGAAGTACATATTCTAAGCACGTGTGTATTCTGTATACAGGTATATGAAATCTGCATTAAAAAAAGAAAAAATTTCTCGAGAATATAGGTAGGTAATAGGTGTTTGGAACACGCCGAGTATGTGTTTACAATGTATAAATACACAAAAGGGAGGTAATAAATATGGAATAGAACGAAATTTAAAAAAAAAATCCAAATACTATATTATACCAGATATTTTATATTGTGAAAAATCATCATTTGAGACTAAAAATTAACTTAAATAAGTTAATCAGAAATGTAATATTCATTCATACCTATATTATCTATATTTTAAGTTTTGTGCATTAAACAATTAATATTTTTTCATTATATAATAATGTAATAAGTTGTAATTATCAAAAAAGTGCAAATTGATTCAAAATGGTTGAGGGGGGGGGGCTTCATCTCTGAATATTTTTCACATTTTTATATAAATTGATTGATAGGTACTTTCGAATTGGGTGGGGCTAATTTACTTTTTAGATAGAAATCTTCAGAATGATATAGGTAACTTTATCAATCTTTGGAAAATATATAATATAATTTTTTTATAATGGTAATATTATAATATTATTAGTTATCATTATTGCAGTCAGTGCGACGTTGCTAGGGGATCTTGAAGCGCCATTAAGCGGAAAAAAATATTATACTGGAACAAACATTTCAGAAAAATATAACACAGGAATGTTGGGGAAATAAAAGATGGAAAAAATATTATACAGACGTAATACAGAGATTATTTTGTAAATATGGAATTTTTAATTACGCACCATTATATAAAATGAAGGGGGAAGGGAAATTTTTAGTATGTTATATACTGATGTTTCGCCTCTACCTAAAGCTGTTGTGTTTCGAATTCATTACGATGAAAACCAAGTGTGATACTATTACTATTCCAAAAAAGTAAAAAAAATCACTTAGGTAGGCAGTTATTGCTATATTTGAATACCTACTTATCACAGATTAATACTTTCCCGATTTTTACATTCCTGTGCAAAATATATACTTGTGGAATATTTTCCATTGATGATATACTGTTTCTGAATTATATATATACTTGTGTTTTACGCACTTCCGCTAAATTATATTATATACGAGGTGTGATCAAAAAATACCCGGACTGTGTTAATAATATATATATCAATTAAGATATAGGAAATCCCGATAATGTCATTCGATAAAGTAACTTCTAACAAGAATTTGAGCATTGGTTTGA
>JAIPRL010001347.1:0-86502 GCA_025469235.1 Pemphigus obesinymphae | reverse complement strand
CCTCTCCAACCCCTCAGAAGAAATGTAAAAGCTATAATAATCCTATTCAACCCTCCAAATGATCGAAAAATGTTGAAAAAAAAAGGGGGGACCTCCCCCAAAAACTGTGGGTGATGGGGAAAAACGGTGGTCATATTTGGATTCAGGAGGTCATTTTACATAAGAATCAGCAGGAATGGTGTCAGGGCTCGAAAAAAAAATTTTTTTTGCAGACCAGTGTTATTGTTTGTTGAATATTTTTATTTTAATTTTTGAAGGCAAATTTTTTTGTTTTTAGATATGGTATTCAAGTACTAACTAGTAATCTAGGTATATATAATATATCCGATTTACCGAGGAGCGTTGGAACGAAAAACATTCGCAAAGAGGATTTCAGAAGTTCGATAAGATGATGGAGGTAAAAGATAGTAGGTACCTATGACGGCGGCGGTCACACAAAAAATCACACCATTCTATGCTCTTCTTAAGGTCATATTTTTGATTTTCCATATTTAGAGAACTATGGATGTAGACCAGTAGGCGTTAGGCAGTTTTATATATTTTTATTAAAAATTTACATAACAGTATAACACTATAACAGTAAAAATGTATTTAATGATAGGCCACTTATCAAATTCTTTCGAAACGTAACATTTTTAAATAGTTAATTTTTATTATTCCTATAAGTTTACAAATAAATTGCCAATAAAAATCCCCTAAAAATGCGACGTGATTGCGTGAGACGCCCTCTAAAATTTTATATTATCATAAAAAACCAACAGTATACAAACATTATTTTACTAAAGAGTACAGCAATATCGTACAGCATTTTGTTTGCGTCTAATTGTATTATAAACAGGTCGTTTTATGATTAATCGAGTTATAGTCTTGAAAAAGTAGTACCTAATTAATAAGTGTCAAACAAATTCTGAAAACTATGAAACAAATTAGAAACGAAAATGTATACTATCAGAATCCTAAAATTAAAAAAGCAGGAGCCAGGGAAATGCACGTTCACCACATTACTTAGGCACTTACAAGTTACAATGACAGATGCGTAAATAAAACTAGCAATTGCCATGATGTTGTTTAAGTTGTCTACATCAATTATTTATACGGTGTTTCGAAATAATAGCAGAATAATAATTTAAATAATATATTAGTCATTTTACTTTTATATATTATTTTAAAATTTTAAATAGCTTAAAAAATGTTCCATTATGTTTTTACAATTTTACATGACAAAAATAACGTATATTGACGTTCTTTTAGTTTTTAAATCTATAATATAATCTATACGTGAAAAATATTTAAATTTTACTTTTCTATAAGTATAAATCGTAATGAATTTCATAAGATGTATATTATAATATTACCTATATAAAATAAATTGAAAATTGCACACTAATAAACCATCTAGCTATATATACTATCCCACATCACTAGAAAGTTAATGATGAATTTTTCTTTTTTCATTTTCTATTTACAACCTTATAAGTTATAATACATGCTATAACAATAATTAACAATTAACAAATAGTATTGATATTGTTAAACTTTGTAATTTTGTAAAAAAATGTTCTATCTTGCTCGGGAAATCATAATTTTCTATATTTATATTTTATTCTAAATAAATAAATCGATTAGGTAATATTATTATTAACACAACTGTTTGTAGTTTTTTATGATATAGTTTTTTTTAGTAGATATCTACGCTAAATTTTTGTAGTTTCGTAATATTAATAAATTAAAAATTAACTTGTTAAAGTCCAATTTCGACTAAACACAAAATATATAGGTAGGCACATATCTTTTAATACTCGACATTAGTTAATTTGCATTCCCAATGTTTAAACCTGATATAGATAGGTATGGTATGGTATACATAGTGTATATTTTGAGTTCCTAAAAACTAAAATTGAAATTTGAAATTTTTGAAGTTCAATATTGCAGTGAAACCGAACGTTATGTAACGCATGAAAACCGAGCTAGAATACAGAGCTACCGCAAGAACCCGTTTATAATACTGTAAAAGTCCGGTTTTATCAATATACAAAAAGAAAAATATAATATATTCCACACTATCCGCATGAGTTTATATGCAAAATTTAAAACTTGCACACACCCTGTATATTGTATTATATATAAATAGGTATGCGAATTGTACATTTTATGTATATTATTATCGATAAACTATAATGTATTTACACTTGTGGGGGGCGGCAGTTGCAAAAATGCCCCCGTCGATGACGTTGCACCCCGACGACAAAATAACAATAAAAACAATGAAAATACGTGCAGTTTGCTGTTGTTGTATGATCGCGTGGGGGTGTGGGTTGGCTATATGACGTCATCCAGATTTTGCGGCTCTCCCAAGCGTGAAGCAATAATATGACGATGAGTCACGCGGAGTAGTTGCGATTTTCGTTTCGAGCAGTCTGGTACGTTTTCCTCTCCACTACTAATATAGTCACTTTTATATTATTATTATTATTTATTACGGTTCTGTAAAATTTTTATTTCGATATTTTTTATGCATTCAATGATGTATTTAAAAGACGTTTATAAAAATTAAAAAGTAGGTACACTTGAAAAAATTTGTGACGTAGATACAAGGGCGTTGAGTTATAGGAGAGAGATGTGGATCTAGGCGTCCTGGACCTTCCCAAAACCCAAAAATATTGATTTTAACAACTAAAATACACCTATAATACATTCTTGTAGATAGAATTTTTAAACATAATAATTACTGGAGATAGAATATCGATGAATTAAATAGTAAAAATAATGCCTTAAAATCTAATATGTGTAATGACTAAATTTTAGATTTTGAGCGGAGCGAAATTTTTTTCGTTTTACGATTATATTTATTTGTTTTATATTATTTTATAAGTAATGTATCGACCAGAAGAATTGATATCATAATCTAATTTTTTCATGTGTACCCTTTTTTTTTAGCACAAAATGTTATCAGCATGGTACTTTTAACTTTTAAGAAGTTATTTGTCGATATTTTTGATAAATATACAAAAAAAAAAAACTATCGAAAAATGGCAGAAATTACGCATTGAAATAATGGTTATTTTCTCATAACTTCGAAAATATTGGTTCTAAACACTTGAAAATTTAACAGAGTTTGTATTTAATTCAATGTTGAAAATAAACATGTTAACAAAAGACATTTTAAATGAGTAAAATATCAAATATAAGTATACACCTATATTTTTTTTTGTATTAAATATTTTTTAAACAAATAGTTTTACAGTGATTCTCCATTAAATATATTTACTATTTACAATGACTTTATAAATATAGTTGGAGATTTTTGGTAATCAAAAATCGATGAACCATATTATTATTAGGCCGTGGGTCTTAGTTACTTTTATTATTCATTATTAAACTAAGTTTAGGTTAGGAATAATTAACTTTAAAATTAATAACCAAAATAAAAAACTAAAAAACTAAAATTAAAACCAAATTAATATTTTAATATTATATTTTAGAACTTTCATTACTTTTCTGTGGATAGTTTATTTATATGTAGTATTTCTGTCAATGACTAACCTAACCTGGTTAATCGGTTATTGAGATTTGATGTATACCTAAACAAACTTAAAATTTAAAATATTCTTAATTTACCAAAATATATCTAAAAATAATCTAAATATAAATACCACCATTATTTTATTGTACAGTTTTTTTAATATTTTGAATAGAAAAATTTGTAATATTGAAAAATAATTTTTTCAATGGTGTTTATTCATGCTAAGTAGGTAATAACATATTTTCTATGTAATGCAAAATACTTTACAAAAATGTTTTGAGAACATTTAGAGAATATTTCAAATAACCCCGATGAAATCTACGAATTGTGTAATAAGTCAATAGATGTAAAGTCTAAAACCAAAGCTTTTTAAAATGGGTTTGTTTATTTAGTTAACATATTTTTAAAAAAATATATATATATCGTGATTATATGTAATTAAAAAATGGTATATAAAGTGCATTATTATTATAAATTATTTTTTTAAATGTATAACACTTTGTAATTGTCAGATTTTCATATTTTTAAAATTGCCTTTGCAAAATCGGAAACCCCGTGAAAATGAGGTCTAAAATATTATAATAAGTAGTGCTAGAAACGTTTTCGGCACATTTTCTAGGAATCTGCTTATTCAACATTTTATTCGACACAAATATTTGTATCGTATAATACATAGGTACATCGATACATCTCAAATTTAAAAATATCGTTGCATATTTTGCATGTTTTCTAAATTTAAGTGATTTTGTAAATTCAAGTTTTTAAACATATAAATTGTTAAATGTATATATTTTCTTAATAAATTGACAAACGTTTGTTTTTTTAAATAACAAAAAAAATTATTGTTATGAAAACAAATGAATATCCAGTTTAAATTTTTTATTAATGTATTAGGTTCAATTTTAATTGAATTTTTGTTTATTTTATATTTATTTTAATTTACGAAGCAGAGTTGACATATCACATTATTATTATTGAGTGTCATCCTTACACTACTGTCGTCAAGCGCATTGCCTAAAAAATGCATATGTGTATAAGATATATTTTTAGAATTTAAAGCAGTAGAGTGCAATTAAAAATATATTTATTGAATGCATAGTTTTGCACAATATTCTAAGTGTTTTTAAATGATTACCTAGGCATATTGAAGTTTATTTACATATAAATGCACATTTTACAAATAAAAAACTGCATCATATTTAGTCTATTTTTAGTGCATATACTTATACATAAATTACGTACCTATGCATACCTACATTTTATATTTTTATCGATTTTTTATTAGTGCATTAACAAAACCTTGATAATAAGTAATAGGTAATATTACATAAAGTATGTAAATTATTTAATGTACTCATCTCGTTTTATTTGTCTATACACAGCGGAACTTCGCTATCTTGAACTCTACGGTATTTCAAAGTTTCTATGTCGTATTTTTTTCAGTCCCTAATTCAGCATTGAATAAATTTAAATTAACACGTAAGTGTTAATTTATTTCGGTATATATCAAATTTCCACATGTAAATATTTTTTGTGTTGAAGTCATTATCCGGTAGGTACCTATCGCTTATTATGATATACTCGATGATAATTCGAATGTATGACTGATTAGATAAAGTATACAATGTGCCAGTGATAAAGTATACCTAAGCTAATCGATGTTCAGCGTTCAACGTTCAGCTACTAACTACTACTAAAATATATATATACGTATATATATATATAGGTAAATACATATTATATAAATAAATATTAAAAATAAATTGAAAATTTTGTTCGAAAAATAAACATAATTTTTATTTTAAATTTCATGCATATTTTGAATCACCTCGGTATCTCAAAGTTTCGATATGTCGAATTTTTTTTCGGTCCTTTGAGATTTCGAAACACCAAGATTCCACTATATATTATATATATATATATACACTTATATAACATTATATTATTGATTTTACTTTGATGTTAATTTTTTAATTTTTTTGTATAAATATAAAAAACCATACTTAAAATTGTCTGCGAATCGGTTACAGTTCCTACGGTAATTAAATAATTATTTCTAAATAGTAACTCAAATATTGCTGGTTGATTAAATGCAAATATAGGTACAGAATTGTATACAAAACAATGTGTTATAATTTATAAATGTTCATTAATTTAATTTAAAAACATTTATTGATCACAACTAACAAGTTCGTTCTGAAAAACACATAATTTTTTAAAAAAATTTATAACTATTACTTACAAATAAAAGACTATACAGTTTAAATTTGATGCGAGTCAGTTTAGATGATACGTGAAAGCTTACTTTAAACACATTAGACTGATTATAGGTAAGAAAATTTCGTGAACTTCTTTTATTTGAGTCCGAGACGATAGCTTAAGGTTAATAAACGGCTTAAGATATGTGCAGTTTGATCATTAATATAATAATATTGATTCGTTGTAATAAAAAATTAACTAAGCTCTATAATTTTCTAACATACAGCAATGGCATTTCGAGTTTCTGTCACAAATAAATTATGTTGGTTTCGCATTTTAATGTAAAATAATCCCCAATTAACTTTATGCCTTTTATCGAGTTATAATTTTGATTTAATTCACCTTGATATGCATTCACCCATCCCCCAAGTAATGTCTTCTGAGTGTAATAATTGAAACTGTTGAGCTACAAAATGTTATTTGTTTAATAAAGGCTAAAATTGTTATAAAAGCAGACTGCAATGTTTGTCGACAACGACTCAAAACAAACAGAGTATTGAATAAAAATGATAACAGACATAAGTTGTCAATATTGGAGAACAAAAATAAATAAAAAGAAACATTTTGACTCATTCTCCTTTGAATATTGTATAAAAATAACTAGTGCATGCTATGAAGGTGACATCCAACGCCTGAGACTATTCCACACGAAGCTATCAACAAAAATAACCCAATTATTGAAAATTATTCTATAAATAACTTTTCTATATCCTCTATAAATTCCATTTGAGATCTTTGTTTTTACTTCACTCCAACCCTAAATCCAGACTTGAGTAGTATTTTGAACACAGTATAATTCGGAATACTTATATATATATATATATATGTGTGTGTGTGTGTGTGTGTTATACATTCCTAGCATCGTTCAGAATTAAAAATAATTTTTAACCGTAAATTGTTTAATACAATTAGAGGAACGTACAAATGTATGACTAACATTAAATTTTATTTTCAAGTCTAAGAAAGACCAAAAAATAATATTTTAGGGTCCAATTTCAGGTTTAAAAACTCAAAATAAACGTGATGAAGATGTAGTACCTACATACAGGTAGGTATAGTTATCTAAGCTAAGTAGACTGCAAAAGGCTCGCTTCGATAAAATTGTATTAAATTTAAATATTAAAAATTACATTTTGAAATACTATGCAATGTCTTCCATTTAATATAATATATAATATGCATAGGTATATTATATCTAATATATATAGTTATCTACTATTCAGACTGCAAATTTTGATTTTTCATGATAAATACATGTTTTATATACCTAATATATTTTTCATACTTATAGCTGTATAATGGTCAACGCGTTATCAATATATCAATGCCTATATGATTTCTCCTCGTATAATGTAATACTACCTGCATAATAATAGATAGGTTTAATGTTTATAACATTATTCTCCAGCTGTTCCTAATTTTAGTTTTCAACGATTTCGTGATATCAATAATAATTTGTTAATGAGTTCTAAATGTTAACATGGGCATCGTTAATCGGATGGGAGGAATCCACGCACGTACGTATATACCTACCTACATGTGAGAGTATGACTTGTGTATAATACCTATACCTACAGTTCAGTTGACTACGTCGGCAACGGATAACAAACAGTATACACGAATTTTGGGTCACCGAGCTTTTAGGTTAATATATGTGGTTAAATTTAATAGCTAATATGTTTCTATATGTGAGGTTTTAAAGCCTTTTTCGGAATAGAATAAATATAAGCATCGGAATACTTATACCGTCATGTATGTATCAATAGGACACATGTGCTTTAAGACTATAAAAGTGAGTACATTATTAATATTTTAATTAACATTATTAATATTTCAAGCTTTTAACTATAAATTGATACCTTTTGATTATTATTTATTATTAATATGCGTTATTAAAAAATGATGGTGCCGTTTAAAAATACTATACTATAATTTATAACAATACACGATCTTTTCAAAACTTATTAAAAATATTAATTGTTTTTTATGCATCCGTAAATAAATTAATCGAAATAAAAAAAATGCATAAATTTAAATCAAACATAATAAACCAAGTAAACCTATTTACAAAAAATGAACAAAAAAAAAAAATGATGGTTTTAAAATTAAAACATTGTTTGTTTCAATAAATTGATTTCGGAAAACTATAATACCTAATGACAAGTTGTAAGTTGTAAAAATACATTTTTAATTAAGATGCATAAGCAATATTTAAGGGGTATAAAGTATAAGCATTTTTAATGATTTTTAAGGAAAATGAAAATGAAAAAATGTTAATATATTTTAAAAGTAATTTAAAAAGACGTCTAGTTTTTATTGCTGCATTGTTATCACGATATTTTACACTAAGTAATATACCTATATAAATAAGTGAAGTTCAATTTAATATACAAAAAATAACCTTATAAACGTTAAATTTTAAATTTTTTGTAAGGAATATAATGAAAATGGAAAATTAAGTTCCTGAAAATTTGAACTATTGTCACTATTAATAGATAGGATATTAATAATTTAAAAAAAACAATATTTTAGTGTTATACATTTGTTTTTCCAATGAATAAAAAAATCTAAATAATTAAGGAAATTAAAATTTTTGTTAGGCCAAATTTTACTTAATTTGTATAGTATATTATATAAAATGAATTCGAAGTTAAATTGTAAATTATATAATTTTCAAAATTAAACAATTAACTCGTTAATTAATTTAACTTTTGACTTTTAAGTTTACACTCGTTACCCGATTATAATTTGTAACACGTTATAATGTCTATAGGTATATAGAGAGGTCTATATAGGTAGGCTGAAAATCGGAATCAATTAAATATTAATTTTATTCAATGACATGGGTTACATATCAATTATTACCAGCGATCGTATTGTTGTAACATAAAATTAATAAAATATTATAAATTCTAAAATAATAAATTTATGCGTATTATGTATCAAGTAATTAAGTAGGTAAGTACGTCATAATAATTAATATTAACCGTTGGCATTTAGGTATATTTTATTTTTAATATACCTATGTGGTTTTGTAAATTTTCCAAAATGAATGTGTATAGAGCATTTGTAAAATGGAGTAGAATTAGCACAATATTATATATAGACAGTATAATGTGATTATTTTTACTTGACACACTTATTTCAGTGACCGTATAGGTATATCTATAGTCTATACTCATTATATATCCCACATATACACAGTGTGGACTGCCCGGATATTTTACTTAATTTTACATAATGCGTCGTTGATCATTTTCTGTTAAGTGAACCTACAACTTTGCAAAAAATACTTTTAAAAAGTATTTAAAATACTACTCAAATACTTTAAAGTAAAAAAGTACCGTTCAGTAGGTGGTGTAAGTTGGTCCATATCGTCCTTTCGGTCCTCGAATAGCATAATAATAGTGTATTATTATTATTATTATTATTGTTTTAATTTTGGACGTTCATACGGGATAAATCATTTATTTCTATGAAAACGATTCTGAGCAAAGTTTCAGTGTAATAATATTTAACATTGATTTAAAAAATTTACCCATGCTTTTAAATAAAATAAAAATTGGTTGCCAAGACAATTTTATTTGTTATATTGTTATTTCCCGAACATTCATAAAATACTTCATACTAATTTACTTTCGTCAGCATACAAAATCCAAAATTCCTATTCGACTACTTCTGTTTGAAAAGTTGGTTCCAGAAAAAAATAAAATAAAAAGTAATCATCATAATAATTTCACACCACTCAGAATTTAAAACATATATAATATATATATATATCAATACCTATATAAATGTGTATATACATGTATTTAATACCTTAAATTACAAAACAATTTTGACAGTGGCAGTCCATTAAAAATACTTTTTAAAATTAATTTTAATTTTTAAGAACATCTAAACAATGTATAAATACAATTAGTATTTTTTTAATGTATACATTTAAACAAATCTATATGTACATATTTATATTTAATTTTAGTTTACAATATTATTATAAGTTCAAGATAATTCATGTGTAGGTATATTTTACATAATATACATATTAAATGTTAATTATGTATCTATTATTAATATATCCATATATAATAATAATAATAATAATATAATAAATAATACCTATATTATTATAAAACGTTCAAAACTTTACAGTCATTTAAAAATATTTAAAAATGTTTTCTAAAAAGTATATTATTTGAAATAACATTAAAATACTTTTTAAATATTTAAATTTGAAATACTAATAACCTTTAGGTCTTACGTGAAGACCACGATTTATTAATATATTAATCTATATACCTATATATAATAGCCCAAGATCCCTTATCTGGTTTATTATATATTATACTAGCAAATGGTAATAAAATAATTATAATATAATATAAATAAATATAATAAATATCTGCAGTAACAAACTACGTACAAAATTACTTTTTATTATAGTATTTAGTTAAAAATTAAAATATAACACTTTATTATAAATAAACACTTTCTAAAACGTACATATAAAACATATAGTTTTATATTTCACGAATTGTGAATGATAAAATAGCCGTAGATACACTTAGAATTAGAAAACAATATTATCTTACAATATTTTGTACAGGGAGTACGAAATTGGTAAAAAAAAAAAAAAAAAAAAAAATGTATGAATAAGTTCCACTAAAAATAGTTACCGATATAAAATATATTTTTATTATGACCCATCGAATATCCAATGTTTTGATTTGTTTTACGAAAACATTGAATATACGTACCTATAATAACTACCCAACTATAGTAAAGGTCTATCCAATGAAACTATGACAGAATATGAATAAAGTTCTATTTTGTAATATTATAATTTGTTTCGTTTAAAATTTAAAATCTGAGCATACTTAGTAAAATAAAATTTTTTAAATTTGCAATCCTTATATTATTGACACAAGTTTTGGGTAGGTGAAGTTTTATTAAGTAAATTTGATGTATCAATATAATACTAAATCTAAAATTTTACCTGGGTAAAATCGTATATGCATATAATTACCTAACATATGAATAATATGTGTGTTTTACGTCTTTTGTGTGATTTACGTACCTAGTTTTAAGTTTTTTTTTGTATAATATATGTATTATGTATTAAATGTCTTTAGTTATTTTTTTCAAACTTTTTTGTTGTTTTAATCGATGAACTTTTAATTTAATTTAATTACTACATCTTATGAAAATAAAAAGGAACTTGTATAAAAAGCAATTATTATTTATTATAGACATATATAAGTACCTATTTGACTTTAGAATTATTATTGATTATTTACAGAATTTCTGTATAAACTTTGTACGGACGTATCTTTTAGCAGGTATTGGAGGTACTGTAGGATATATACCTATATAGACAAGATATCTTTCTATATAAATAATATGTTAGTAGCAGCCAGTGGGTATTATTTTGTTTATAAAATAGTCATCAGTAAAACACGCACGTATTTGGTAATTTTAGGGGTCGCGTATACTCTAATGTGAGATGGTTGAATGCCACGAAAAAAAACATTTATAATGAATTTATATATGAGACCCGAGTAGGATTATTATAGTCTATAGGCAAGTATTTAAATATTAATAAAAATAGGTACCTACCTATCCTTTTTTAGTTCTTACATATACGCGGATGCAGGTTTCAATAATATATATAATATATATATATATATACTCGTAGGTAAATACGGGACAGAAAAAAAACCAGTATTGTTACGTCAAAATATTATATACGAAATAATTCGTTCCTCTTTTCGTTTTCCTTTTCTGTTTTTGTAATATTTTGTAAATAATTATAATTGATTTTTCTGTATAATATTCAAAATTAAATTCAGGCAATATGATTATCCGTGTTTTGTTTTGTTTTGTATATACAATAGAAACTCGATTAACCGTCACCGTCGGGACCATGATGGTTAACAGAAATTTTGCGATAAACGTACTTACTATGATTACAAAAGTAGGCTAAAACAAACGTACACATGCATCATACAAACATACGTAGGTACTGTAGAAAATAATCCTTAATTTTCTTCAGTTTCTTCGAGGCTCGAGCTTTCTGAGCGGAAATGTTCCGTATTTTTTGGAGAAAATTGCGTTGCATTTGCCTCATTTTAATAATAATCGACGGATAACAGAGGGTGAGATTATTAATCGAGTTTCTACAGCATTTATATTTATGTCGTGATTGTGTGTATATATCAAAACGCACACACACACACACATCACATCACACTCTCGTTATTCTATCGTCCGCGAATGATTCTCTCGCAAAGTAAGGCGAATTTACTATTATAAAAATCGTTTTGTTTATTTATTTTTTACTATTTTGTTTTTTCACGTTCGCCATTGTGGCGTATGCGTAGATATTCGGAGCAAGTGCGTTATAGCGTTCATAAAATATTGCTTGAAATAAAAATAAAAATTCCAGAAGGTAATGCGTTGTAACTATTATTCACATATCGTGATTGTGTAACTGAGTATAGTGATAGTACCTACCTACATATATCTGTTGATTTGCGACCGAATGGATCTACACAATTAACAGTAATATTTGTAAACTAGTATTTGTTCGGTTTAATAACGGTCTGAAATAACGTGTAAATCTGTTCAAAGTATTGTAAATATAAATTGCGCGTGTTTTTATAATTATTCATTTAGGCTTAGTCGGCGGCTGGCCAGTCTGCTGCAATTTATTGTGTTTATACTATGAGTACCTTTTACTATTATTATGTGTATTAACTATTAATTATTGTTGAGCCAAAAGGCTGCATTTTCACGTATTTTTCATGTAGGTATACCATATTTGTATCGGCAATACGCGGAGTTATTGTTTTTGATGTTAAGGTTACCTAAAAATTTACCATTCTTCTTAACACGCAAGTTCAGCGTATCAAAGCCTCAAGGAAAACAAGTATTTAATAGGTATATAATATTATTAGTATGTATTATTAGTATTGATATAACTGTTATAAGCATAATAAGTATGTCATATAATATTATAATATATAACAACGAAAATAAATAAATAAAAATATAAGTAAAATTATCCTGACAATATATTTTTATATTTTTAATAATTTTAACTACTTTCACTCACTGTTTTTCAGTGGCTTTTTATGCTTATTTTTTACTTTCTTTTATTCCTACATAGAGTTGTCGATTTTCGTCAAAATTAGTTCTGTTGATCCCTTTAAGTTACGCCATTATTATTATTATTATTATTCTCCTTCGCTTTCTCTCCCAACTATTTGGGGTCGGCCACCCTGGTCCTACACTTCCACTTAACTCTATCTCCCGCATCTTCTTCACTTACTCCCACCTTCCTCATAACACTCGCCATTACATCCCCCCATCTCTTTTTCGGTCTTCCCCTCCCCCTTTTACCAACAACATACATTTCCCTTACTAATCTTACTGCCTCAGTCTCATCCCTCCTTAATACATGCCCGAGCCATCTTAATCTATTCTCTCTCATTTTGTCTACTATCGAAGCTACCCCTATACTACCTCTGATATACTCATTCCTTATTTTATTGATGAATAATATCTACAATATAATATATATAATATAATATATACATTATACATAATATTGTTTCCGTTATTTTTGAAAAATTGCGCCAAAGACACAATTTTGATTTCCTCTCTTCAGGAATAGATTTGCTATTATTTGTTAACTATTTGCTATCTTTTGGCGTTTGTTTGGAGCCGATTCGATAAATTTGATGTTGCAACCTAATCTTAGCTCACCTATTGTTTCCGTTTTCCCTTATTATTGAAAAATTCGCCAAAGGCGCAATTTTGATTTGCTGACTTCGGAAATGGATTTGCTATTATTTGCTAACTATTTGCAAACTTTTGACTATAATTTAGAAAAGCTAATTGTATGTGGGTGGATCAACTTCATGGACTTGAGAAAATCATTAGTGTGATTGTTAATTATTTATTTGCTAACTAATAAAACTTATCCGATAATGTAGGTGGGTCACCTGAAATCAGCCCATCCATGTTAAAATGCTAACTTTAAAAATCAATTTGCTATTATTTGCTAACTTTTGACGTTGGTTTGGGGTCAATTGGATAAAGTGGGTGGGATACCTGAAGTTAGCCCACCCTATTGGAAATTCGCTGTGAAAATCTTGAATTCACAGCAGTCTGTGTTTTGCACTGAAGATGGTAACGTTGTTGCCGAAATACTGTATTTGCTTATAATAAAAAGTTAAATTTTTTGTGGATTTGGGTTTTATTTTATTTGAAATATGATTTACTTGTAAAAATTGACTCTAACTGAGGGAAAGAATATCATATTAATCATAGCCCCCCCTCCAGAAATATGAGATATATCCATACACGAGTAGGTGCATATATTATATTATATAGGTACTCTAATTTTGACAATAAAAGAATAATACAAATTGCATAATATGAATACTCACAATTTTCATCAATAAATGTTTTTATTGAATTGTCGATACACCTAGTAGGTACCTATCTATAGTTGTTGTATAAACACGTAGGAATTTGACGTACGTGACCGGAAACTACGCAATTATTATAAAATTTATTACTAACAATACCGAATAATAATAATTCTATATTAATATTAATATTAATAATAATTAGTAAATTAATATACATATATAAATGCGGAAAATATGCTATTTTGTTGTGTTTAATGTTTTGAATTTTTCCGAATTTTTTCTTTAAATATTCTGAACAGCGTTTAGTAATAGCAGTATTAAATATAATATGTATATAAATCACAATAATTAATGTATCAATAAATGTAAAGTCAATGGCCATATCATTACCATTATTACTCATAGAAATTAAAATATAATCTGTACACTTATATATTATAATATTATTTGTGATAACTTGCAGAGCTGTAGAAAAAGGGGGGGGGACGAAAGATGCTTACGCCCCGGGCATAAGGCTTAAAAAGGCGCAAAACGACTCCAAAAATCTATATTCGATTTTAAGGCGTCATGGATGGGAGGAAAATAAAAAAATTGAGAAAAAAAAATCGGATTTACATATAGCAAACAATAGTTTAAAGAGCATTAATGAAGTGATTTATATAAATTTCGAGTAGCATCGGGTATGCACATTTTGATATAAATTCGAATAATATGCCTATATAAATTCTAAAAATGTGTCAATTGTTGGGATTTCTAAACACGATCGAGGAATAGTTTTCTCAATATTGTGTACAAATTTTGGTACCTATTAATCTAAAATATTGACAATAAAATTTAAGGTATAATATAATATGGTCGATATTATATCGATAAACAATTCTTTAAAAAGGAAACAATTGGAGAGTTGTGGAATAGAGGTTAATATTAAAAACGAAAATATTTTTAATTTTGCCGTTAAAATAATATACCTACTCTATACAATGTTATGTTTTGGAGGTGCGTTATTTTGTCACTTCCCGCCTCATGTTAAATTCTTTTTCTAAAACAATACCAATATTTAGTAACTAATTAGTAATTATTCGTAACCACAATTCGGAATTCATAACTTGATTCCCGCCCAGGAAAATCCGTTTTACGCTTACCGGTATCAGGGTAACGTTACTCCAGCACCCCAATTTCACAGTTTTATAATTATTGACTTAAAAATTGTGCTAGTATTTACTAATCAATTAGTAACCATTCGTAACCACAAATTCGGAATTTGTAACTTGATTATGATTGATTGATTGATTATAATATGGACTATCAGTGTGTGATAATACTTTAAATTGAGCGGATCTGACATTGCGGCACTTCGTAGGTACTGCTAAGCGTACAAAAATGTAAGTATTTTTTTACCAGAGAATCCGATTTTTACACATTTCTTTTTTAAAAAATATGTAATTTTCGATGAAAAAAATCATGGTAAAGTCAAAGTTTTTAAAACTTGAAAATAAAAAATGGTAATCTCGTTATTATAACAGAATTTACAAAAGTAAATATAGTTAAAAATAATTCAACTCCTCCCCCTCCCAGCCCAACTTTATTCGATCGATTCAAAACTGAATCCATTTTTTTTTTTTTTTAATGCAACCGTACCTAGTAAAAAAATGATATTTACACTGGTATTAGTCTTAATAAGTAATAATAATAGTCTTATAAGTATATTGCAGTATGCTGTTAAATTATTCATGTATCATTCATTATTATATATATATATATATATATATATATTATTCATGTATGAAATATATTGTACAATGTATTTCATGTCTTTACCTATCACATGAAATATATTATACAATGTATTGATTTGTATATAATATCACACCACTTGTATCTTTATCTTACAACATGCATGCATACTCATACTTGTTCATTATAAGTAGGTAGTGTAAATTATAACTTATTAAAATTATAATAATGTACATGGTTACAGTGATTATTTTATTGCCTATATAACCCCTTAAGAGGACGTGTACGTAAGGGGTTCCGTATAGGCAATTCTATAGAAATTTCAAGAAAAATAGAAATATTGTAACTTCGAATGAAAAAGAGGTATAAACTGTTATTTTATATATCTATATTTGCGGGCCTACATTTTTACCGTAATCGAGTGTAAATAGGACGAAGTACCACTCCCGTCGATAGCACGGCGACGCACGTCCGATTCAACACCTTTCAACGCCACTTTACGGCACCCGAATATCGCACTCGCAATGTATTTATATACCTACACGTTGTATAATTATTACCGGTTCACCATCAATTTTCGTTTCTTTTGAAATAAAAAAGTTCTAAAATAATTGACGACGCGTTGTTGTTCGAACCACTCATCGTCTCTCTCTCTCCGTTGTTTAAGAGAAATCCAACATTTTCTTTTTCTTTTTTAAACATTACAATTTTTCTAAAATTTCCGTTTTCCTTTATTATGGAGTAGATGTCAGAAAATCAACTCCTGTGGCGAAATCTGCGAGTTTTTGCGTGGGGTACATCCAGGGCCGTCCGGAAGAAAGATTTTTTTTTTTTTTTGGAGGGGGGGGGAGGGGTGAGAATGTAAAAAAATTATATAATACTTCTATATATATAATAATCAGAAAAAAAAGTAATCAACTTTTTTTCTATTTTGCCGATTACAATCTTAATAATTTATAGTTTGCCGACTTAAAATTCCAATACTTCATAAATGTCAGTAAATAAGCAAAAAAAAAAGGGCATCGACTTTTTCTACTATTTGCCAACTGAACTTAATTTTACCGACTCCTTTCCGAATTAGGGATATCCTTTCGGGACGGCCCTGGGTATATATATTATTGGTAATGTATATTTTGTAAACCTAATCTAACGTTACCCTGGAACCCACAAACGAAAAATGGATTTTATTATTATATTAATACATTAATATAATAGAAAAATTTTAGGTTATGGCTAATTTTGACAATTTACTTTTATAACCAACTTTTCTTGTTTCTCGATTAAGTGTAATAGACGACGCGGGGGTTCTAAAATTTGTTTTATCGCCTGTACTATATATTACATTTCATGAACAACTCCTCTCACCCGCCTATCTGTGCGTTTCTAGTCCTGTTAGTCCATGGTAATGATAATATCAGTATTGAGGAGAAGGTCTGTTCTTTATGGTCTCTTTGGAGCCACCACTGAGAATTTGAATTTATTTAAAAACGATTTTAAAATCATAATCATTAATCAATATTTAATACATAGGTACATATTTAATAAAACAAATTAACTAATTTAAAAATATAATAAACACAATTGTTATTATAAAAATAAAAGTTAATATATAGGTAGTTAATTATAAATAGGTATATTTCAATTTACTATGTCATATTGCTTAAATAGTATTTTACACAAATAAAATCTATCAATTAAATATTATACAAATAATTAAATATTCATCAAGAGATAATAAATTATTCTTTGTTAATATTTGTATTTTAAGTAAATATTTTATTTGATATCACATATCTATATGTCAAAACACGTTTTTTTTTTTTGTTGTTTTGTATCAATTTAAAATTAAATTGTGTATGGTAATTAAATATTATCAATGGTCAATATTTATTATTAAACTATAATTTAAAAATTATGTCGACGCCACAAACATGGTTATTTTACGAAATATAGTGGTATGTCATATTACCTTACTAAATATAATATTATATCAAGCTACTTTCTCCGGGTTACATCCCCTGTCTCACGTAGAATCAAAAAAGAAAATTCGATAAACTTTAAAACTATATTATATAATTAAACGAATACAGGAATATAATAAATATTATATTATATAATATTATATAGTAAGTAAAAAAATATCGAGAATAATAATTTAATTAGTATCAGGTGGTATATAAATATAAAATTAACATAAATTAAATATATAATATAAAATTAACAAAAATGTACATATATAGTTTTGGTATACAGTTTACAACTTTACAAGTGATCAAAATTAAAAATACATTCATGTTTGTATAAAAATAAATATATATTTTTTTTTATAATACACTGCAGCTCGCGTAATACGTTCCAATGAACAAATAAAATCGTTCACTTAGCTGTAATAGTATATGTATATGCATTGTTAAAATTGGATTTGTAGGTATAATTTTTAGATAATACCTACTATATACTGCGTTTTAGACGTATGTTAGCACGGTGTCATTCTGAACGATAGACCGGCTTCCAAAGCTGCTACTTTCGGAGGACATAGTTTCAATCTTGAAAACAAGTGAAAGCAAGTATTAATGATAATGCACAGTTTGTTATGATCTACGAGTAATTATCATATTATTATTATTATTATCATCGTTAGGTTTTAGTAGGTATTGTTATTTGATATTTGTGATAATAATAATTCATTAGTACGATAATTTGTAATATATTTACAGGTGTAATAGTTTATAATACAAAGGGTGCTCACGAGTGCTTTATACTACCTACAATATTTTAATCTGTATTATAATATTTATTTACTTTTGGCCGCCGTTGAACGTTTCGATGATTAACGACTCGACGTAAATAACCGGGGCTTCGAACCTCCACGTCAGTATGTTCATCGTCGTCGAATGGTTCCAAAGCAGTAAGATCGATTTGATTGTACCTACGTTGACGGAACCAAATACTCGACGGTGGATACTGCCTGGTTTGTAATGTTGTTCTCTGTATTTGATGACAATGAAATAATAATTATTATTATCAATACACGTACCTACGAATATTTGTTACGATAATAACGTATAAGCATAGGCATGTCTAATTTGTGGATGAGGGAGGGGTTGATTAGAGGCTGGGGCTTAGTTTCCATTTTAGTTATTTTTAGACTTTCAAGTAATCCGGATAAATTCTACACGCGGAAATCGTTTTTAAATGAGCCACGGTCTCCTCGGGAATCTTATTTTTCTTTTTTGCCTTCTGTACCGATAATTTGGAGTGGGCCACCCTGTTGAGTCCTTAACTCAATCTCCTGCATTCCCATTACTTACGCCAGTTTACACATCACTCTTTATGACATCCAACCACCTCTTTTTCAATATTTCTTTTCTCCACTTTCCTTCTATAGGTACATGCATTTACTTTACTGATCTTAATACTGCCACTGTTTCTGTTTTTTTCTTCTTCTTAAAACATGCACGAGCCATCACAATCTATTCTTATCATTCCACTTTTTTTTTTAAAAATTTGAATTTCACAAAACTCTTTCTTCACGCTTCTGCAATTTTCCCTTCAACTATAGCACTTTGTTCAACTTCATCAGCTATTTTATGCCTAAACTCCTTGATACTTTCCATATTTTTTTACTGGTGTATTTCATCCGGTCCTACAGCTTTTGTGTTTTTATTTTTTTTAATCACACTCCACATTTATCCATCTCATATTATACCCACTTTATCTAAATTCCACTCAACTTAAACTATTGCTTCTTTCGGAAATTTTTATTAATAATCATTCAAAATATTCTGTTTATATCTTTATAACTTCCTTGTAATTTGTTAGCACTCTTCTATCTTCATATTTTTTCCACTATTGTTTATTCTTAATATATTCATAAGATTGGTCTTCAATATAATGTTCTGAAGTCATATTTGTGTATTTATTTAATTCATATGAATATTTAGAAGTGTGACATTTTATATTCATGTTTAAGAATACCTATTATTTACATAGCAGTGTATGTTAATGGTATTGAGTTCAACATCGAGATCGTATGTCTTAATTTATTACATTTTTAATATTTTCTATGTAATAACTAATTATTTTTAATTTTATATGCATGTAACAAATTAAGGAATATTTTAACTTTTCCGAGTGAATGTACTTAAAGTACTTACACATATTTCAAGAGAAAGAAAATATTAACTGTGAATATGGTTAACCCAAATAGCGAAACATATTTTACAATGTTTCCAATTTGGGACTTACTGTAAACAGAATGACTTAAATCGGTAAATGATAAGGTTGCAGAAATTGCTATAGACTTTTTGACTGACCAGAGTCTGAACGAAAAATAAAGACTTATATTATTTATTTAAGAGGATGTACACATTTTGAATACAAATCTGGCATTAGCGTTTTTCATTCTTATCAACTTACAAACATGTTAGAAATACGGAATAAAAAAAAATAATAGCTAATAAAATTATCTAGTATTTTACTTAGCCTTATTTTGATGTATTTGTTTTTTCAAAATTTATAGTTATTTAAAAAAGTTAAAACAATTTTCAACAACTCATAAAACAGTTAAAAATTCACCACATATCAAAAAAATCGGTTACGTAGGGTGTTAGATAATTTTGTTTTCTATAATTAATTTTTATTTCATCTTTCTACGATATTTTCAAGTTTATAAAATAAAAAATTCATAAATATGGTTTTAAAAAATTATATTGACACAAGATTATTTTTAAATTATTTTAAAAATATATTAAATTTTTTTTAAATTGTTGGACTTTAATTTTCCTAAAAATATCTGTAAGATTGCCTATATTTCTTTGACATCTGTAGGTATGAAGTTCTCTTAATTTAATACTCACTTAAATACGTTTAAAAGCTTGGACTTGGTGGCAGTTCCTTCAAGTTGTACCAAGAAATGTCCTACTTCACCACCGTGGTCTTTACTCGCTTGTGAATCTGCCAAATGTAATGTCGCTCGGAACAAGTATGCTAAATCATAAGATTATTATATTACTTTAGGTTTATCAAATTAATTAAAATTATTCTGAAGGATCTTTGTTTGTAAGCTAATTTATATAGGTTTATAATAAACCTATATATTTGCGTCTATTTTCCTCTTCTTTATGAACTATATGGTATAGTAACAATAGTAACAGTTGCAGATTGAATAAATATATTAAATATATAAATTATAAATGTATTATTATAATACAAAGTACCTACTTAACTTACCTATAATATATCATATTGTCCGTATTGACAATTGAGTATAATATTTAACATATGTTTTTGCCAAAATTACTTATTTAATGAAAAAATCTGTAATAGGTTAAATGTTCATATATTTGTAAAAATCTAACATATCTAATAAAAATTTAATTTTAACGTTATTAAAAAATTAAACACAAAATAAATTAGCTTATAAAAATAGATTTAATGGAAAAAATTATAGTAATGACTGATAATAATTTTGTGAAGTATTTTAGGCAGAGGTATTTTTTTTTTGAGGGGGGGGTATTTACGTAGGTATATAATACAATATATACAATATAGGTATACCCATTTACTAGTTAACAGTGTACTAATTTAGTGTATACATTGTAAAAGAAAAATTAGTAATTTTATATCCTGCATTATGGTGATGCGTATACTCTGGTATATATTATGTATGTATGTATTTGCTCTGATGTGTATGCCCCAGAAAAAAAATTCTACCACTGATTTACAAAAATTAATACTACTGATTAACATTAAGTTAACAAATAATAAGGTTAATAGAATTAATAGAATTTTGTACAAACTACAGAATTATATCTACTAATATTAAAATAAATGCAGTAATTTCAACTAATCTGGAAATTATTGTGGCTATTGGCTTTATGCTATTTTTTTATAGTATTACTGACTAGGTTATAGCTCAATTAATAACAACAATTCATATAAAAATTATATATATTTTTTATATGGTTCATATAATCATTTATTAGATATATAATATACAGGTACCCATATAATATAAATCTGAAAGTTAGCTGGATGTTTGTTGGGTTTGACCGACCATATCTTTGTTTTTTCACTCTCTTTGACAGATTATAGAAACATTAAAAAAAAGTTAATTTCAAGGAGATGATGTAATTATATAGGTATTATAATATACATACAGTGTTAACTAGTAATTGTATTATAGCGTCATGTATGTGTATAATTGTTTTAATTAGTTTTTACCCTAGAAATTTTATTGTTGTTTAACAGAATATTAATATAATTAAACATTTCACCTTTAATAATTTTGCGAATGCCCAATGAAACTTCAATCATTTTATTCAAAAATATTATTTTCGTTCGTATTTATTTTAAATAAATTTAAATGAAAAAAGAACATTCACAACAGTAACCTATATAATATCATATAATATAGCATATCACTCTTTTTAAATCATTCGGGACATTATTTTTCGATCTAAATTCTAAATGTTCAATATATTAACAATATACCAAGTTTTCGAGTGATTTTCTAGTTTTCGGTTTAAAACGAAAAAAGATTTTATATGTATGAAAAACATGGTTGATATTATGTATTGTTTTGTTGAACAAAATATATTTACTTATATACTTATATCTATATATCTTATATATCTACTTGACTGAATTAAAATAATCAACAAATTAATAAAATAAAGTAGGTATTGTAGAATTGTATAATATTATTAATACTCACTGCAAAATGGCGAATCTCCGTTTGTGAGACTGTATAATCGTACAAATGGAGATGTATTAGGCTCGTTGGCACTGGCAATAATTGGAGCATATTTTTTCCAATGTCCCAATGATCGCATACCCATTTCAGCACAAATTTTGCCATCTGGATTCTAAAACGTCGAGTTTAAAATAAGTTTGATGTATAAAATGTTATATATCTAATACTTTGACAATTATTATTATAATAATTAGATAAATATGGGTTTTATGTAATAAAACAGCAACAGTAACAGATAATGTTTTACAAGATCAAGGGTTAGATGGTAATAAATAAAATTATAATATGTAAAAAAAAGTAAATGTTTGTATTTTTATTAGAGATGTGAAGTCGGTAAATAGTACGGGTAGGTAAATGTAAATTTACGTATATTTTATCGATGTTTTTTTTACTCGGTAAATTATTTTTACCATACTTAAAATTGAATTACTCATTTTAAATGTTTTTACTAGTGTAATAATTTTTATTAAGTCTTATAAAGTGTATAATATAAAAAAATCAATAAAATGTCTTTTTTCTGTGAAGAATTTTAAGAGTAGATAATACAAATGAAAAGAAAGGTTTTTTTTATACATATAAATCACTAAATAATTTAAAAAAAACGATGGTTAATGAGGTTATGAAATAACATACAAAATTCGCTTAAAAAAATATAGATACCTATATATCTACATATAAAAAAAAAATTATTAATTTACCGAATTTTACGTAAAATTTACTGGTAAATTCCACATCTTTAGTTTTCATATAGTAGCGTGTATGAATATAAAGGCAATTTAATCTATAGAATTGAAATCGAAATTTTATTTTAAAGTTTAGATTGTTTAGTATATTATTTTTGATAGTTCATCTGACTATTTAATATAATTTATATTATTATAACACATAACACTACATATAAAGACCTACACACAGAATATAGATTAAATTTAATATATTATTTGGTACCTCTCTACTAGTCGTATATTACATAAAGTATATACATGCGTGTTAGATTTGATTATGCTATGTATTTGATACGGAAACGAGAAAACATAAAGATAATTGATTAACATTATTATATATGTAATGATTTATACAAATATAATTAAAATTGTCGTTCATAATAATATATTTGTAAATCATTTGTTATATATCTAGGGAAATTATGTACCCGTGTGGCTATGCGTTTAAGCATTGTGATAAAAATGCATCACTTATATCTGTTCTATAATAATTTCCTATTTTATTGATTTAAAATAAACTAAAAATTTACCTTCCTCCAAAATAAAAGTTTAAAAGTTAAAACTGAAATGTATTTTATTATAGTTTTATGCTTTAAGCCTACAAAAATATTGACTTAATGATATCAATATATATATATATAGGTACGAACCGCATCACTTAAACACGAAAAACATTCTCCGTTTAAGAAATCTTCGTAAGAATCACATTCTATTGCTATAAAGTTGCATTGTGTGTTTACGGATTCGTTAAAATATTCGTGGGCTCTGACGTGATCGCAAGCCAGAAATCGTCTCATACCCTGATAGAAACTACCATTTTCACGGTTTATGTACTTCATCATTCCTTGATTACATCCAGGTTGATTCTCTCCTCCGTTAGGATAAAAGTCTAAATGACCTATCGGTGCACTCATTCCTAGACCTGCAATCAAATAACAAATTGTATTTTCACAAAATTGTAGTAAGTATAGTACAAACACAGAATGAATTGCTTGTATGAATAATTATTTCATAAATGTATATTTTATAGAAGTACCTATAATACAGCATATTATTATTACCGCACCTAATTCACCTCCTTTGATAAAAGGTCTAGAATCCGTATGTATGATATCCACGTACATGGCATCCGAAGGATCTAACCTGACCATTGGATCAGTCTGGCTGAAGTGAGGTTCGGCTGGGTCTAGGCCCGTGATTCGGCCTACTGTCATGCCGAAGTTTGTCTGCATTACGCTCCCTACGTAACCGGCAAGATGCGATCCCAAACTGTGACCGATTAGATGAACGTTGGCAACGTTTAATCCGAGTTCCCTCTAATAATACGATATATATATATATATATATATATATATATATATATATAAATAAACGTTATATTATATTAATTGTTATAGACTGCAGATAAAATAGGCGGTTCGAGTTTTTATATACTCGATACTTTATTATATTTTTATATTTTATATTTATACTAGAACCAAATTATCTATAACCATTATTATTATTCAGTTAATCTAACGATAGAATATAAAATATAAAAGTATTTAAAACAAATCTGTAGGTATTATTCACTACCATAAAAAAAATGTTCGAATACTAATATTCAAATAATTTTACTCAAATATTTTACAGCTCTGCTTGCTTACTCGTATCACGTTTATCAGGTGCGCCGTCACTCTGCCCACCATCCGTATGTTGGCTACCGCCTGCGTGTACGGCGAGCCAGACCCTTGTTCCCAATCGATGATTATCACGTTGGCGTCGTACCGTCGCAGTATCTGCCGAGAAATCTCTTTGAGCCAAGGTCGGTCCCCGCCCTCTAGGAACCCGTGCGTGATGAAATACAGGGGCATGGACGGTATCAGGTTGGACTCGATCACGGTTTTTGGGTTCTTGTGGTCCAGGTACTGACACTCGAACCGGTTGTTCCGAGTGTTCAAACAGTATCGGGGAGCTATTTTCTCCGGCCGTTCCGGGAATAGGTTCACCGGTCTCGAGTTGATGTCCTGCCACGGTCCCGCCACCGAGAAGCATCCGTACTCGCCATAGCACTTAACCTCTACATCTGTAACAACCACGATTACGGTACATATACGAATATGTTACATATATATATATATATATATATATAAATTCAGAAGTCAAACTTAGGTTGTAAAAATTTGAAATTAAGTTGTAAAATGGCGAGTTCGAACTTGAACGAACTATATTTTATATATGATTTCGAGATAGGTCAACCAAAAAAAGATGATGACTTTTTTTTTCTTATTAATTACGTTTTTAAGGAAGTATTACATTCATTGTAAAAAGTATATAATATGTATATTTAGATTAGATTCGTTGTTGATGCCCTTTTTTTCGCTTTTAGCTTATTTTCAAAGTTCGGTTCAGGTTTAAATTCAACGTTAAATTAAAAGTTCAGTTTGGGTTTGGGTTCACTCTTGAACTTCAAAATTAGGCTCGACACCTAAATTTCGAGTTTAGTCCACCTTTAATGTTTATATATATGATTGGATTCAGCGCCGGATAGGGAAGCTATAGGTCTAACAAGCGTTTTAGACCATTTGAAAAAATATTTTAATAAACTGTAGTGTTCCAGTTATTAAGAACCGTCCTAATTTCACTTTAGGTTCTTATATTTTTGCCTACACGTTACTTATTGCTTTATAGATTTTATCGGTAGCTCGCCTGGCCAATCCTAGCTGAATTTAATATTGATTAGTACCGCAGTTATCATGTCAAGGATCATTATGAAGTTGAAAGTTAAAACGAATGCGAACTCGGTTATGTTTATCATCTCATGAATTTTCCAAGTTCCGTAAATTTCAAAATCTGAGAAATGCGAATTGTGATCGTACTATTCTAGTGATCCTATACTGTATTATCTACTGACTGAGGCCATGTAATTTTCGACGGGGTTAATCGTCTATGGAAGAAATTGTACTTGTATAATATTATATTCAGCTGGTTTTTATTTAAAATTTATGGTTTTAAGTTTCGATACAGAAAAAGTTAAATATTTAAGTGCACAGCACTGCACGAACTGTTTGGAGTATGTTTATTATTCAAAAATGAGTTTACCGAAAAAGGAAACATTCCTCTGGGTTAAGTAGACGGCTTAGGTTAAGCTTGGCTTCCGATAAAAGTATTGGTTTTATGAAGTATTTTTTGTTAATAATAAAAGTAGATTTTTTTTTATAAAGCTTAATTTTAGTTCAATGTTCTAAACATAAATTATTTTTAGTGTATTTTTCATTTTAATTAATTAACTGTGCAATTTGTTTATATATTCAGTAGGTAATTAGCTAGATTTTGATCAATTAATACGGTTGAAAGTAATGTATTATTTCATTGATTTAGATATAAAAACCTGATGAAATTAAGACTATTAGAAATTTTCCGATTTTAAATCTGAAAATATATTAAGATTTTGTAGGTTCTTTACTAGAGAATGTTGGAAACAGAATTTTTATATGTTTACTAAAAATTGTAAAAGAAGGTGATTTTATTTTTGGAAATTTACTAATTTGCAAACCTCTGTCTTATGAAAGTAAAACATAATATGAAAAAATTATTCCCAAAATTCTCTAGTAAAGAACCTACAAAATTTCAATATATTTTGAGAATTAAAATCAGAACACTGTTAGTACTGTTAATTTGATTTGGCTTTTAGGTCTAAATCGTTGCACGAAGAAAAAATATATTTTATTTATTTGTTTATTTGTAATATATAGCACACGAGTTGTACATGTGCTTGCGGACATGTGGGCAACATGATGGTAGTCTGTGTGATATGGAATTGACTTTGCATAACTCTTTACGACTGACGTTTTTGTAAGGGATTCGTATGCATTATTGATCTAGAAATAATAATGATTTATTATTGATTTCATAATTAAAGAAAAATGGCGTACTATATTCTGTGGAGTGTGGACTTTGAACTGTACTCGACACTTGGTATCTACGTTTAACTTCCGCAATTTCTACTTACGCACATCGGTAATTATATATACGAGTAGGTCCACAGTTTATGATTACGTACGATTACGTCACGATATTTATTAAAATTAAATATTTTAATGTTGCACAATGTTGTAACATTATTATTATTATTTTTTGGATATTTTAAAACAATTTATATTGTTAAATAATTAAATGGCTTAAAAAACAATGATTTATAGCTCGTCTAAATGAAATCTAACGATGTATCAACGTTATATAAAATATTATATAAAATCGGTTAATTTTCTTTTAAAAATTAATTTTGGTGTGGGTAAAGGGTTAAAAAATTAAAAATTATTTTGATTACTGTTTGATAATAATTGAGGGTCAAGCCAACGAACGACCGACCAGCTTTGTAAGTCAGAGTGTCAGACGGGTTTAGTAGGTTACGAATGTTACGATAAATAATATTATATTTTGATAACGGATGAAATAATAATAATAATAACGATAATACATTTTGTAATGATGTTTACAATTAGTTACAACAGATATATAATATAATGAAATTATAATTTTAATGGTATTGTAGTATTGTACTACACTGTATATTTTCTAGTGATAACGGACGAACAGATATATATATATATGACGTGGATACCAAGGTTGGACAGTTAATTAATAGTTAAAACCAAGTGATTTAAAAAACACAGGAACTGTATTTATTTTATATATTATTTATTTACTGCTTTTTATATTCAAAAAATATGATTTAAAGTACAAAATATATAGTATTTATATATAAGCTGTACAATGTACATCATTTATTAAGTACCTAATGGATGTTATTGGGTTACAATATTAAGTTGATATGTACTTATTTTAATTTGTCTGGACTTGATTTATACTATTATTATAGTTTTGTAAAATATACTATATATAGGTACACCTAATAGTCACTAATAATATTGTATTAACGGTCCTATTAATTCGCGAAATGTTACACCGTTTGTCATTATGGCGTGTTCTAGAGATCGTCAAACAGGTTATACGGCAGAATTAGAGCATACCTACACGTTTAATATGAATAGTGCCGGCTTTAGGGTTGGTGGGCATGAGGGCCATTGTTTCCAAATTCCTAAAAAAAAATTATAATTTTTTGTTTAATATATATATATATATATATATATATATTAATTTTACAATATTATCGTACTAATTAATAACGGCATCTAAAAAGCATAAAAGCCAAAAAAAAAAAAAAAAAGGTCATCAACTCTCAATTTTGGCTCCCCCCCAACCAAAATTAAATGCTATATAGACGACACCGGCGCCGGGGCGCAGGGGCAGATCTGAACATTTATTGAACACTCTTTGAAAGCATTTATGGCGAGGGCGAATATGGATAATTGAGAAATAAAGGGCTAATAATGCCTATATTAATGAGGAAAAAAAAAAGAATGGACATTCGTATACATTTTCCCCAAAAATAAATTTCAAAACGTTCGATATCCATGTGGTGTATTTGGCGAGTCCCGGGACGGGGGTCTGGCATTGGCCCTATGGTCCGTAGGTAATAATAGCTAGGTAGGTAGTGCGCGCGTCACTCACTGTCGCCTTCCAGAGTGATGTTGTTCACGGCCGCCGTGTAGTTCAACGGGAACGTGATATTGTCCGTCTGCGCCAAGTACAGCATTGTCTGCAGGAGCAGGTTTCCCGTATGGTTGAACATGGTCGCACGGCCGTTATATTACCCGTCTCCCGTAACGTTACGTACAGCGTGCACGGTGTCGTGTTGGGATTTCCGACGAAAGCGTGCAACGGACCAAACGCAGCCCCCGACGATACGCGCGGTTTTCAATATCGGCTATAATTGATATACGACGATGTTGCGATATGCAATACGGCGCGTGGAAAGCAACGTATTGTGTCGCGTTTCGTCGTTTCGCGCCCGCGACGCGCACGTACGATCGACGGAATCCTGGAAACCACACTGGCGCCCGCACGCGCGCAGTAAAACCGGACGTTGTCCGGTGCGGTCACCGAGATCGTTGTTATAACGCACACGGTGTACGACGACGACGACGACGACGACGCGGATTCGGTCGGGCGGCGCACTTGTCTCCCGGTCTCGGACGCTGAGCGACGTGTGCGAGCGCAACGCGGGTTTCCGTGCGCTCGATCGATCGATCGACCGTCGGCTGACAATGAACGATGCGCGTGCAGAGATCGTTGTGCCGAAAAATCGGAGCGCGCGAAGGTCCGTGGCGAAACGACACCGCGCAACACTGTGAATTCGCCGATCGGCAACCGGTTCGCGCGTCACTGTTCGGTTCAGCACTACAGGACGTAGTAGTAATAATAATAATAATAATAATAATAATAATAATAATAATAATAATAATAATAATAATAATGTTATGTATGCGACGTATAATCCGTATAGGCGATATGACTGTACATTAATTCGTTGTTATTATATTTATTTGTTAATTTTTTTTCGAAAAAACAAACTAATAAACGCGATCGACGGTTACCTATAATATTAATATTATAATATTATTACGATCGTCATGTGCGTATAATAGGTAATGCGTGTAACGGACAAAGTCGAGTTGAATAATGATTTCGAGACCGCTACGGCGAACGGTATTTATAGGCCGTATTATATAGGTATTATGCGTGGTACATATTCTGTATCCGAGGAGAAATGGAAAATGTATATCTATAGTCGTATACTTGCAATTGAACGTGGTGGGGGGAGGGTAGGGTGTACAATTTACCACATTATCGTAATATACGTAATATAACGTCATTGGAGATTTCCGTTTTTCAAAAAAAAAAAAAATAAAATAAAATAAAATAAAAATTGACAAAAATAAGTTTTGGTTTTGGTAAACTCAAAATTATCGTCGATTCATATCGTAATATGTCTATTTAACATATAAAAATATTACTGTTCATATTACTTAAAATAGTCAATTGTTAATAGTAATTGTTCTTGTTAACTTTGGTCTTGTTTACTCAGTATCAGTTTTGGTCATGTAACATTCTTGCAATTTTCTTTTTTTTCCTACCAAATTTGTAAATAAATATAGACATTTATATAATAGAGTGTATTTATATCAAGAAAACAATTTCGTAACAAAAATTCTATAATATATTCAATTAAGTAATTTTCATTTTATTTAAAAGTAAGACTGCAAGAATCTTGCAGTTTAGTCTTGGTATTGGTTTTTGTATAAAAGTTTTCTTTCATAATAGCGTCCTTTTAGAAGGGAATTTACGATTTTTGAATATTTTCGATAAAATGTCGTAAAAACGATAAAAATATGATTCCGTCCAAATCGATTTTTTGTATACCTATGCGTTGTTTCTCGCCTGTTTTTTGTTTCAACGTGGACAAATGAAAATTATATGTTCTACCGTGTCTCTGGGCTCTGGGCGGTAGACACACTTTGGGTCCTCCTCCTGGAATATGTGTCTTGTGAGTCCTTGCATCAGGTGATAAGAAATTGATATCTGGTTTAGGCGTGAAATCCATCTCCGGATGTTTGGTACAGTTTCTTAGTCCATGATGTTTTTGTTGTGTTTGTGCACCTGACTTGCAGATTTCTATCGTAGATTCTCTCACAATATTTTTTGCTTCTTTAATGGATAGCATCTCTGCTAGCATTATTTCAATATTTCTTCTCTCCAGTGCTGGTAGATCTACAGGTGGTGTACCTACCAGCAGGATAGACGCCATGTCCGAGACCGAACTATAGGTATCTGGTCACAGGTATAACCATAATTATCTGAGCCTTGTTCAAAGTACGCCCTGTTCCTTTCCGTTTTTAATCCATCCATATAGCCCACACGGAAACTGGCGTATAATAGTTTGTTGTGAACCATGGCTGAGGAATGAATATTCCTGTATTCGACATTATTCCTAAAAACGCTCCAATTACTTTCATCGCACTCAGCTCAGTGCCACTTTAGTCGTGTGCTTTCTGAACATGAGTCTTTTATCGAGTTCTACACCTAGGTATCTAATCGATTGTCTAATTGGAATAAGCGTTCCCATTAAGCTAATTTCTGGAAGGCGGTAGGTATACTATTTTTTGCTTGATTACAGACGCTTCCGTCTATCCGGTGCCAGGTCCAATCCATGATCTGTCATCCACAGATGTATTATTGGCAGAGTCGAATTGGACTTCTGCTCAATTAACCCTGTATTAGATGCATTGATGGCCATCGTTATATCATCTGCGAACCCTACTAAAATAATTGATATGCATTTTCTGATAATGCAGTAATATATTTAAAGGTATTGAATTATTTCTTCATTTTTTATAGTTTTATGGATTTATTTTATTTTATCTTTATATATTAGATATATATTCAATCGTAAGCTTGTTATGCATCCGTTACTATTGCACCAAAAAGTAATAATTAATTTGTTGGACTAATTTTATCGAGGGAATTAATTCACTTCAAGACCTATTTACTTTATTACCATTTGTTTTAGTCAAACATCTAATAGAACATTCAGTGTTATGTGTTATAAGTATAAAATAATTTATAAACTACGGGTAATTTAGTAATTATATATATATATCATACTATGTTCCCTTTTATATAGTTTGTCAAATGTCGAATTAATTAAAGGAATATTGTATCTTCAAATAAGGAAATTTTATTTAACATAAAACGTTTCTTCGAAGTATACATTTGTAATGTATACCTATAAAATATATATGTATACAAATAATTACAGTATTTGCCAATTTTAAATTTACCAAACATTATTTGATATTGTATGATTATTATTTTAATTTTATTTAACTGTATGTTATGTGATTGTTTAATTATGTTACTATTGTATAGAGGATTTTAATATACAATAATAAAATCAAAGATTTCTTACAATATTTTGTTAGTTTTCAAAAACCAAAATAGGAAATAAATGTATGTTTAACAGTGATAATTATGTACCTAGGTATGTATATTATCAAGCTATTCTAAATAAATATTATATTTTATGATATAGAGAAGGCCACACTAAATCACATTTTTTTTACGATTATTCTTTTGATATAATGTTAAACATACTGAATAACATAATTAATATTAATAATTTTGTGTATTACACCGAAGCTCCACTCAGAATCGTTTTTTTTCGAATGCAATGATTGCAATACAACCAAGAGTATCTTATCCGATAAGTGAAGTTCTTCCACTCCTACTGACATCCGAAGAGCGAAGTGCACCTTATTTTCTTTGTAATTTTGAAAACAATGATTCTTCAATTTTGAAATTTTGGGCTATTTATTTACAGAAATTTTAGATTTCGTGGTTTTAAGTCCTCCTAAAAGGAGTAATTTTGAGTTATATGGCCTGAAAAATTAATACAAAGTTCTAGGATTTTGAAAAAAAAAAAATGGATCTAAAGACTTGATTTTTTATTAGAGTATATTTTCACTATTATGCTGAATAAATACAATTTTCAAAACTGTTTATACACATTTAAGAAAATTATAGATTTTTACATTTTTTCATAAAGTTGGTAATTTCAAGTAAGGACTTTAAACTACCACCTTAATTTCTATGTTAATTAAGTCAAAAACATAAGTTTTAGATTCTGAGCAGATTAAAATGATGTTTTAATTTTTTTTTTAAGTCCACGCGCATTTCGCGTAAGTCCTATAATCATTTTGTACCTATACGAGTATATTTGCTGATTTTCGCAGCCATATTTTGAATAAAAATAGAGCGGGAACATAATGTACCGCATATTTATCGTTCATTCTTGATAATACCCAAATTGTTGTATTATTATAAAATAATATGTATAGTTCATAATACATTTATCATGTCTCATTTAATATTATAACTTATAAAGTTAATGTATTTAATATTTATTATATAAATTATTTAAAAGTAAGTAATCAGAAGAATATAACATGGACAAAAATGACATGTACAAAACGATAAATAAAATCATGACATGAAATTATATAGGCACTGAATGTATAAATTGATAATAAGTAATAGTTATGTATGCCTAACTATGGTAAATAATACAAATTAATTATGTTGCAATTTGTTAGGTCATACTCAATCACATTAATTATAGCTATATTTTTTTGCACAGTGTTCCCAATGTTAAGCTTACCTATTGAATGTCTGAATCTAACAATTAGTAATAATAATATTTACACCGAAGCTTCGTTCAGAATTTTTTTTTAAATGCAATGATTCATAATTGGTTTCAAATGCAATAAATCCCCCAAGATTATCCTATTTAATGTGCTTCCATTTCTACTGACAACCAACGAGCGAAGTGCTACCTCCCCTACTTGCCGATTAAAAAAAAAGTATTAAAAATAGCGGTTTACATTAAAAAAAAGGTCAATTTTGTAGTGGCAGGACTGGAGTGTTTTAAAAATTTGAAATTTATATAAAATAATCTCATTATTTAATCTCGATATAATGTCATTGATCTAGACTTTTAAGCCTGACGAAATTAGTACTTAGAATTTTCCGATTTAAATTCTGAAAATAAATCAAGTTTCTGTAGATTCTTTATTAGAGAATGTTGGAAATAGGATTTTTATACTTTTACTGAAAAATTGTAAGAGAAGGGGATTTAATTTTTGGAAATTTACAAATTTCCAAACCTTTATTATATGAAAATAAAACATAATATGTAAAAAGTATTCACAAAATTCTCTAATTAAGAACCTAAAAAATCTTAATATGTTTTCAGAATTAAAATCAGAATACTGTAAATACCCTAATTTAAGATAACAAAAAATGTAAAAGTAGTCGTCAATGTTGTTGTTTTTTACTTCCCGTCAATCGTCATATTTTGTTTTCTGTATAATATTTAGCGTAGATTAATGAATACCTATATTCATTAGGTACAAAATGTTATTTTTACTTTGTGATATGTGTATTTTAATGTATTTTTAATTTTGTGTATCTACCAGTTTTCTTTTATATAGTTTTGATTTTTACTTTTTAATATTATTCATTATTAATTATCAAAATAAAAATAATTTTAATAAACTTTAATTTTAATTAACGAATATTCGGGAACTAGAAGGCAGAGATCGGAAGCTGGATGACGGTAATTATCAATAGTGTAAAAGTCGTATTGTAATTAACTAGGTATTAAAAAAAGTTAGGAAATTTAAACGTAGGAAGCGGTATTTAACCAGTCATTGGTAACTTTTTAATTTTAAATTTTTCAAAGAACGAATATTTATCAATATACATGTTAATTAAAAAAACCATTTAATACCCGTTACAGATTTTCAAAATTTTTTTGGAAGCAGTTTTAAGCCATGTTTATAATAAAAAATAGACTATTACAGAGAGTACATTAACCAATATACAAAATTTCACTCTCCGTATCCTAGGCTAAATCTGTTGTAGTATATACAGAACACAACCGGATTACCCAAATATTTTGAGCTGGACACGCTACTGCGGCTTAAAAAATAAAGAATCACGTGTTTTTTAATTTGCAAACATTTTTATTTATCGTCTTGCATAATTTATTAACAAATATCATGTTCACTCTGTATAATATACACTATATTGTAATAGTGAAAAACAAACAAAAAATGCATTGGTTTGGAAGATTTCGAAGATCTACGACGTGGTTTAATGACCTTTTCGTGTAGTCTGCACTTGAAGAGATCACGCTTTATCATTTCCACGCCAGCTGTTTATTCCCATGACTAGGAATTCTGTTGATATGGGTATTGTTTATTTTAATATTTATTATTGTTTTTTGGATCGAATAGAATTTGTACTATTATTACGTATTTATAATTTTATATTGCTTAGTTTTCAGAAGTATCAGTATATAGATCATAAGTGTTTACAAATTACAACCAATGGACTTAGTACGATTTATTACTTATGTACGATTGAACTCATCCGTCGCAGTGTTATACCTATAATCTATATAGTATATATGTAATATGGTATATTAATTTTTGGTGGACTAGATATAAAAAAAAAAAAAAAAAAAATAGAGCAGTTCAAGTTCTTCGAACAGTTTATTTTTTTTTTTTTAGAAATATTTTTTATAAATCATGTTTACAACTACATTTTATTTATTGAAATCTATTATGAAATCATACTTCCGAGAATAAAACACTATGCAACATTCCTTATAAATTTTGTAAGGGATGCAAATGCAGGTGGTGCATTAATAAGAAAATAGGCAAAAACTAAAAAAAAATAAAATAGGTTTTTGGAAAAAAAAAGAGATCACAGGTTGTGCACGTGCACACTGCACACCCTGTCACACCCGTGCATACATCTATGGTTGTGTTAAAACATTTTCATCGAAATGTATTCATATACTATTTTGAGTATAAATCTGAAAAATACTATGGAGATTGAATAATACACATAATATTATGATGTAAAGCATACAATTGAATTTCTTATAAAGGTCAATATTGATAAAGGTACGTACTAATATAAACAATTTAATTATATTATTTAAAATTATTTTCTCATTAAAATTGTTTATAAAGTGTCAAAACAACTATTTTGTTGTACATGCAATAATATATAGTTTAAATTATAATTATTGAATAGTAAGTACTAAAATACCTATATTCAGTATGAAGCGTCTAATTTGAAATAATTTCTATTTTATTTAAAATAATGATTTTGATTATTAACTGTCCAATACTACAAGATCCAATACGAAAAATTAAAATAATTTTTAATGGTTAAAATAATTAAAATGATCATAACTTTTAACTCAACTATAGGTTAATTATATTTTTATCATTAACTAATTAACCTAACGAGCTTATATTTCTATTGTATTAACTTATATTTTTGTTGTTAATTAGTTTTTATAATCAACCAGATAAGTTAATAGAGGGAAGGGCGAACAATAATCATTATAAATTTGTTTCCTTCACTCTTCATAATAATAATTATAATAATACTTAGGGTACATCTATATAATATTTTCCACCTTATAATAATGACATTTTTTTAAACTGAGTTAAGTACGTTAATATTTATTTATATTTTTAGTTAACTATTAACTTTTAACTACAGCCATTTGGCGATGAATTGAAATTATTTTTAGTTATTCATTTTTATTTTAACTAATACTAGTACTCTAATCTTGCCCATCTTTGTTTTAATTTATTTGACGTAACGTTCAAATATTGAAATATCCAATATAGATACTGCAATAGTAGGTGAATCCAAAAAATATCATTAATAAAAAGCATTTCTTACTTAAAAACTCCTAAAAATTTCCTAAAAAAATGAATTAATATAATTTTATAAAAATAATTAATTAAAAGAATGTTATCGTACAATAAAAAAATTTATTGATGAAACTTGTATGTAATCGGATAACGGCAGATGTGACATTAAGAAAAATTTGAGAATAGTTTTATATAAAAACCAGATTACTTGATATTGTTTTAGTACAAAATTAAAAATATTCGTGTTTATATTTCAATCTTGGGTGAATTATATTTTTTTTTATGACATTACTAGGAATAGGTTAAAAATGATCTACAAAAATTAATAATGACCCATTAACGTTAAAAAATGTCCTAAAACGTCAAAAACCATGAAAAATGCAAAAAAATGCCTCAAAATAAGTTCGTTGATAGAATAGTGTGTATTTGAAATTCATTTGTATCTTGGAAAGTATCGTGTCAAGCATTCCAGAAAAAAATGCAAATGCATCGAAATCCGAGCCCTAGTTATAAATAAAACTAAAAAATTTTTTGAGTAAAAATAGTAAGAAATTAATTTTCTTTTTGTAAAAAGTCATTAAATATTTATAATTACTTCAAATTAAATTTAACAATTTGTAGGTAATATTGGATTTAGATATATCCGTGTTTCACATTTTCTGTAGTAACTATAGTGACAATATTTACTATTATATAGGTACTTAGTATATAGTCAGTATTATTCTAATATAATCATAAACTAGTTACCTACCGGTTATACTAGTTAATAGTCACTATAAAAATATAAATTATATTCGAATATTTTCATTTTTGAGTATAATTATTTATTATTATTAATATTATTATTATTATAGTATATTTATATAATTATTTAAAAATTTGAAAACGTAAACCAAGTTGTTTCTCGCTAATTAAATCGTTGTTTGAGTTATCATAATTTTCAAACTAAAAGTAATATATTACCTACCGATAATACTTGTTTTCGCTAAGACGATCAAAGCGATAAAATATGCCCAACCCCATATATTCATATGCCAGTCGACAGACTATTATTGTTATTTACATTTTTATAATAATAAAAGTTGTATAATATATAAGACCAGAATGATAACGTTTACTGTTCGGACGTCATATTTATATAAGTAAGTCATAAGTATAGTCGTCATATACATAATTTATATAACTTATTGATAAATAGTAATGACGTAACACCGGAAAACGTATAATAATAAACGTAAGTAAATGATTATTATTGGTATCTCTAAAATTATTCTAATAACACATGTCAATAACATCTAGGATCTAAAATCTGAATTGAGTAATTACTAATTTCGTATGAACAGCTTTAAAGTTTAATTCTATACCTATGTCTCATGAATGCCCGTGAATTTAAAGGGCCAACATTTTTTTCAAAATCTCATTATTCGTCAATTTTTTGGAAATTGTTGAAATATTTAGAAATATTTTTATGTATAAAGATTTTTAATCAATTTTCTATAAACACCTTATGCCATTTGTGTTAATGGCACATTGTTTCTTTAAAACCTCCAAAGGTATCTAGAAATATGTATTTAAGTTTGCTCGATACTGTTTGAAAGGTTTTATGATTTGTTGGATCTTAGTTTATTAATTATTTCATAATTAAAATAATTACATTTTTATTTTTAACAAAATTGTTATTTAAAAACTAGATGAAATTTCTTGATGGAAAATGGTTATACATGTACCGATTGGAGCAAGTCTCTGGCCAAAAAGTTGCTCACAGAAAAAAAAAATAAACATCACTGTAAAAATAAATATACTGTAATATATTGGGCTCAGATCAGTTTAAGGAAAACAAATTAAAGAGATATTTTAACATATCGGCATATCGCAATACTTTTCTAACAATATCGAACAAATCTTAACATTGTTGGATACTTTTTGAAGTGTTAAAAAGCGTTGGTCATTATAGTGACGTACTTTAAAAGAAGGATATCTGTTAGGGTGAAGTCAGCATAAAGTTAATGGCTCATTTTCAAAAATGCATGTATAAATTAAACTATAAGACCTAATAAATCGTAAGACCTTTTCAACAATATTCAATATGCAATAAACGTACATACATATTGTTGGATACGTTTTGAGGTGTCGAGAAAGAAATGGCTGTCGATGCGAAGACAAATGCAAATAAATTAAACTAAGTTCTATCAAATCGCGGGATATTACAACAATACGTCCAACAATCCTAAATTCGCATATTTTCGAAGTAAAAATGTTATATTGACTAGCACCGTTAGCGTGAAGTTTTTTTTTTTTTTAGAAAATAGCTCATCATTATACATAACTATATATTATTATAATATACATTTGAACATTTTTGAAAACGTTTCCAACGAATTTGTTAAAAAGGTTTAAAAAAGAAAGTCTGTCTCATGTTCATCGTACCTAGAGTTCACGAACGTCTTATTTAGAACTTGTTAATCGGATTTTCGTGGCCATCCATAATATTCAATGTTAATAATGTAGAAATAAATTTGAATGTTGGTATATTTTAGGGGTACCTATAACACGAAATACGAATAATTTAATCCGTTCGTATTACTATAATACAATATAACATAATATGGTAAATCAAATACGAGTATATAATTAACTCAATGGCGTTTAATTTAACAATAAATAATAAATATAGGTTATAAATTATATATTATAAATTAAGTTTACGTATAGGTAAATAAATTGGCGAACAATTTTGAGATTGGTGAAGGTAAAAAATAATAGGAATATACATTTTTAACGCGTCGTTATGTTTCCAGTTACGTGCTTCGGTTTAGGTCTTCGCGGTCGTTGTATTCGTCCAAATCGCCGATGAAAAATTTTTCGATCTCTTGCAGGGTTTTATTTTCCGTCTCTGGCATGCACGCGTACAGGTAGAGAGTACCGACCAATGTTATGGCCCCGTAGACGATAAACAACCCTGGCAAGGTAAACCACGATTGCATTTCCAAAAACGATTTGGTCAAAACGAACGTCATCAAAAACGCCAATGCGGCGGTCAGTCCACTCGCAATTCCACGACCCCTGCGTAAACATAAAGTAGGTAATCATGAGGATCATTCGAAGAAAATGTAATCATTAAAATTTTGTTTAAATGTATATCAAAAATAAATTATAAGTTATAATTTTTTAATGTGTATTTATAAAACTGTATTGTATTGTTGTGTAGGTACCTATATTAACTTTAAGAACATCGTAGAAATACGAAATAAAAAATAAATGATAAAGAAACAATATTACATCAGCTATAGTAGAACTCTATATTATGTAGCCATTTTTTGATAGTTTGTATTTTTACATCCTAAAATCATTTTATGAGTTGTTAAAAAAATTTATTTTTAAAAATAACTTTATATTTTAGAAAAACGAATAAGTATATTCTAATAAAATGGCTACACAGGGCACTAGATATAATGTTGTTATCTATCATTTGTTTTTTGTTTCGTATTTCTAAGATGGTGATAAACATGAGAAGTGATAATGAGAATTTTTCATTGAAAATGTGTAGTTTCGACGTCAATAAAATCAATATCGTCATTGGTCGCTAGTAATTTATACAACATAATTGTAATTTCATAATTCCTTTTGTATGAATTTCTTATATCGTTGCTGACGGTAATGTTTGTTCAATTGAATTTGATTTGAATAAACAATGTGTATCGTACTAATGCGTTTTATAATTTTAGGAAATTTATATAAATAATTTTAATCGAAGAATGAAAATAGAAAATTAAACAATACTGAAAGACGTTTTTAAAATAATTTACGAGTGGTTCTATTCTAATCTTTATTATTTTTTGTACAATTTTAAAATTTGTTAAAAAAACATGCCATTGTATAGGTACTTCATGTATAGCATATATTGTGTAGATCTAAGTATTGTGTAATACCTGAAAATAACTTTTTAAACTTTTGTCTGAGAAATGTAAATATTTTAGAATTGATTGGATGATTTTAAAAAAGTCGACATTTTACAATTTTAAATTGTTTGTGAAAAATATAATATTAACATTAAACAAAATCTTGCTTTAATTTAGCTTTTAGCTTTTATTGCTTTTAAAACGAATTGCCTACGATAATTCTAGTTGTTACAATACTTGAAGCACGAACTATGTTTTTATTCACTTTTTTTTAGAAGTTTGACGTACTCTTAATGATGAATATATGAAATATGAATAATAGGTACCTACTTCTCAAGTACAGCAGATTCAATACATAATTGTATAGTCTTAAATGATACTTTTGATGAATAAATATTTAAAGTACTATACAAAATATACATTTGGCTCTTATAATAAAAATAATAATAATAATAATATATAATAGGTATATATAAATTATTATTTATGGATATGTCGACACCAGGTCATTGATTAAAATGTCTATTTTTTAAAATTTTAGCTTTGGTAATGGCGCACCAGAAAAAGAAAGTATAACGAAAGTATGATAAAAGATTATTTTTGTAGTTTTTATAATATTGTTGATTATTTTGATGTAACCTGCTATTTTGCAGTATAATTGTTCATGATTCATCTGGAATTTTTTCTCGTTAAATGTATATAGTCAAGTAAAATGTATACATATGTCAATAAATATAGATTATAATATTACTAGTTAAGTAATATATTATAATAAACTCACTTTGTCGGATAAATTTCACTGACTAACATCCAAGGAATAGGAAATACACCGTAACCGGAGAAAAAGAACAAGGCGTTCAACAATACCATCGGTATCCATGTACACGAAAATGAGAAATATTTAACAGCAACCATGTGCATTCCAATTCCAAGCATTGATAAAGCACAAAGTGCCATCGAAACCAATGTGATCGGACGTTTCCCGAACTTGGCGACAGTGAATACGTTCATAAGTGTTCCTATTAAGGTCAGTATCGAAGTGTAAACCTAAAAAATAAAAATAAAATATACATTATTTTTTAACGATCAGTAATTATTATTTTTATTAATTATTATCAAGTTGTGGCACTGTGTTATAGGTATTTATAATTTTACACAAGTCGTAAGGACATTGATATTCAAAATATAAAATACATAGATACATAATGTACATATATTGATTGTTTTCGACGGATATATCCCGTTAAAAATATAATACAACATACCTAGTATATTACTATTGATTAATGATGTGGAGCTTACCAAAAAATATTTAGTAGAATTTACGTAGATAGTAGATACCTTTATGACCAGTGATTTTTAACTATTGTAAATAAATAATTTTTAGAGTTAATATGTTTATACATTAAACATATATGTGCGAAATCGCGTACCGATCGTGGTTGAACCGTAATGATTTTTATAGATAATAAGCAAACAAATTTTCGAAATTATTTCGAACATTTGAAGATAAGTAATGTTTTACTAGTATATTTTACTTTACAAGTATATAATGCCATTATTATTTTCATATTTAGGCTATACAGTTTTATATATCACAGTATGCGCAGATCAAAAGGAATCTAAGAATAATAAATATTATAATTATGTAATAGATAAACGTAATGATTAACATACTAGCGTCCAGTGAGCCGTGCACGGTAAGCCGACTTCTTCAAAAACGGCTATCAGGTATGGTTTGGCCGGTATGAACGTAGCGAAAGACCAGAAAAAGAAGAAGAGCATTATGAACAAAAAAGGTCGATTGAGTTCCGGCGACCAAACATTTTTTAGAGAGTCCATCAGACTGGGTTGCTTGCGGTTGGCGAGCATTTCGATGTCAGCTGTAAAATTCAAACTAAATTAAAAATCAAAAATCAATTGTAAAATTATATTGATAATGATTTTTTTTCATTTCCCGTTTATTATTATATTTTATTTGTAGAGACGAGTCTGACCGTTGGTAGTGTCGTTGGTGTTGATTTGCAAGTATTTGATATATGACAAACGCCGTTGATCTAAGTTGCAGTTTGCGTACTGTTCGATATCGACGGACTTGTCGAACCCCGCGTAGATCGACAGCTCGGAAAATTCTTCTTCCACGTCATCCGTGCTCACACATCCCCTCAGGTAAGCCAACGATTTTTTGGCCTCAGTCGACCGGTTTTTCGACAACAACCATACTGGTGACTCGGGTGTCTGCAAAAATTAGAAATATACATTACGTTTAAATTTTCGATTTCGATTTTGATACAACTAGCAGTTAACTTAAGGTGAGGTTATAGCAGTGGCAGACCTAAAGCTCATTTAAGTAGGATGGGGTGGGAGACCAAATAGGGATATTTATGAAATAAATAATGATAATCAGTGTTGTAAGTATGTTATCGTAGTGCATGCAAGATGGTGGTATAAAATGTATTTACATCCTCTTCTTAAAAAACATAGTCGTATTTGGAGACCAAGTTGTATATAAGTATTTTTCAAAATTAATCTCATACTTAGGGGCATATTAAGGGGGCCAAAGGGTGCATTTTCCCCGGCTGGAAATTTTTAGGGAGTGGCACACCGATCATGGGAATTTGGAATTTTGTGTTATGTAATAATATATACATATATATATACATAGCCGGCTTTCAAAGGCCTGGCAAGGTGGCGTATACCAGGGCGCAGTGATATCAAAGGCGCAATTTCAATGGTTTTTTAAGGATAATATTAATGTTAATAACCTTTTTTTTGTGTACGTTTTTAAAAAAGTGGTAAATTATATTTGCTTCTCTCATACATTGAATCTTAAGTGGTACTCCTTGAATAACGATAAACAAAAATTCCACTTCACACTCCCTTAAATCCGTCACTGCGTTATAATTTTATTTTATATGAAGGGAAATTATTTTTAAATTTTTCTAAACTAGTAGACGACATTTTCCAAATATGATATTAAGTATAGTATAAATTCTTATCGTGGCGTACTTACCAAAAGTACAACGGCCACGAATGATATGATGGGCACGGCCATGTTGATCATGGCGATGGTCCGCCACGGCAGGGCCGTAGACATTAGGTATGCGATGAACGAACCCAACATGATGGTGAACGTGGACACGGACGATAGGGGCCCCCTGAGCCTGGGCTCCACCGTCTCACCCACGTACGTCAGCACGGGTGCCTCGCTCAGGCCCATGCTCAGTCCCAGTGCTACGCACGACACGTACAGCTCGAACGCATTGTTGGCCTTCCACAGCACATACCAGCCGACCAGCTGCGGAAAGCTGACCGCGGCCATGCACCACTTCCGGCCGATAAGTTCCTGCAGGACGCCCGACAGCAGGCCACCCGTCGGGTGGCACACCAACAGCACACTGCCGTACCACGACGCTTCCGTTTCCGTCAATGTCATGTCACTGTTGCCACCACCGTCGTCTGACATTAGCGATCCGATCACCACTGTCGGAATGGCCAGCGCCATACCGAAGCCCAACATAATCACATTCTGCACGACTATCGTACCAATCTGTAAATCATGTGAAAACGAAATCATGTTGCAATTATTTGTATTATTAAACTTCTATAGGGCCAGTCGCCCAGTCATGGGCGTCTGTTGAGAGGAGAGAAAAAGAGAGACAATATCCCTCCCCTGGGTTTTCCTCATTTACTGTAAAATTTTTTATACTTTTTAGTCATTTTATATTCAATATCTTACACAGGGTTTCAGTGGCGCCGATCGCTTTGTCCAGCCAGTAAAATATAGGGGTGATGGGTGGGTCGGTGGTTTCCGAAAATACTTGTAAGTACTTGTATATTTTCGCAATTTATGCGAAACTTCTTTCTTTTTTTTTTAAAGTGCAGTTGTAGGAAATTTTTTATTTTGGGGTGAGTGGGTGCATTATTTTGGATAGTTGAACCGGTTGACAAAATATACTTCGATACTAGAGGTGGGTCGGACAGTTCCGAGTTTGAAAATTCGAACCGAACTCTAAGAGTTCGGCTCAAGTTCGAAAGTCAAACTTAAGTTGTAAAAAGTCGATTCCGAACTTGTACGAACTATTTTTTATGCATGAATTCGAGTTAGGTCGTTTAAAAGTGACTACAATGATCTTTTTTTTTGATTTTTGTTTATTTTTAAAGTTCGGTTCGGGTTTTCAGTTAGAGTTCGAGTTTATTCTTGAACTTCATGTAGATCGGTTCGACACATACATTTTGAATTCGACCCACTTCTATTCGGTATCAATATGGTAAAAGTTCAAGTTTGTGAATACGACTCCCCTGGTTCTGAACCAATTTAAATCGTTGATATTTTTTATTAATTATGCAGATTTGCAACTAAAGATTAACTACAATTTTGAATTTTAGGATTAGCAAAAATAGTTAAGTATGATTTTTATGTATGTTAGAAGTTTTTTGTACTCGTTATACGATCCGCAGATTCTGATATTTAATTGAAAATCACTGCATAAAAGGATTAATAAACCTAGCTACTTTTATTGTACGTATATTTAAATATTGTCTGTACATAACCTTTTAAAAAGATGATGTCTTCTTATCACTCAACTACTCATAGAGAACTTATATAGAGGGATGCATACTAGAGATTTTAGCATGACGCGTAAAAGCGTTAAGTAATCAGAGACAAGAAAATTATATATAAATTATATATAAAAAAAACATAGTAAGTTTAAACACAACCACGCTAAAAGCTCTATTGCGAATTAGCCTTAATTAGATTTTAAGTGTTGAATTTTGAAATATACTGAAATGTATCGAAACGTATAGGAAAAAAATCGCAATGCTCGTTATCATTATATTTCAACGGTTCGTAACGAAATTTAAGTGTGAAAATCTAGATACCCAATGTGAAATGTATAATATTTTCTACTACACGACTTAATGTGACTCGTTAGTTAATTTAACTGTACTTTTAAATTTGTAATGCTTAAATTTGCAATTGTCTGTATAAACTATTAATTAGTTTAAATTTGAATTTACTTTAGGTACTCTAAGTTTTGATTATTATCTTTTATCATTACTGCAGACTTTGAAAATACTAAATATTCATATGTAACATTATATGTGATATATGAATTATGGTTTATTATTAATATTGCTGTACACGAAGGAAAATATATTTATTTTTTTTTTAATCAATCATGTAGTAGTCAATTTAGCGATAATGTAGTGTTGTATATTGCGCCCAGAGCGATCTTACCCAGAAGGTTATTCAACGCCGTTCTTCTCATCATTGAAACAATCATTATCATAATAATAATATTATTCATGTAGGTAGGTATAATATGTATAATAATATTAATAATGGAATAATTAGAGAAAGTTGGTTTGACAATAATAATAATAATAATAATAATAATTATTTGAAATCCACTTTGAAATGCAGACTACTAAAACAAAGCACTTGATGGACGATTGTTCATTTAAATTGATTTCGTGGTTTAACTTTTGTTATCCGTTAATTTCATCTATTTGCTATTCGGATACGTTTTCTTAATATCAAGTGTTGTGATATTGATACAAATTTTATTGATATTTTGATCAGTGAACACATAATCGTTTCGTCCTTTAAAACCTAATAAAACATTTGTTGTTGTGACCTTATATGGATTTACAACTAAATTACTTATTACCGGCTATATTATATTATATATATTTATTCGCAGTATCGCGTTATTAATCATAGTGTATACTAATTCGATGGCAATTGAAAATAACATAAAATACGTTTTTGTGAATTTATGTGTGTATGAAGTGTATTTATTTTTGAAATTTTCGTTTACGATTATTTTCAATTTGTACGTAATATGTACCAATATATTGATTAATAAACGCGATTGTATATCAATGGCATTCATATTTCATATAATATACGCTCACCATGAGGTCGACATCAATCTAGTTTCTTATTATTTTAGTATACCTATCAAAGATCCTTGATGTGTTGTAACTGTTGTTCCGGCTTTCTACTTCAATGACGTTCTCTATACACGATTAACTTTAGAAGTTCGACACTGTCACAACGGCACTACATGTTCATCTATTGCCAAACGTTTATGATGATTACATTTAAAATAACGCAATAAATTCAAATTAGATAAACAGTGTGAATGATCTTATAATCAAAATACAAATCAGCGAATTTTAAATTTCTCGTAACATTTTATTTTTTAAACAAAGATAATATTATAACGTACTTACCCAATAATATATTATTTTATATAATATATTATTATATTATTAATATAATTAATTATATTATTATATATTATTGATGATGAATTATATTGTTTTTAAATTAATGTAGGTATATAATGGAAAATGCTAGGATGATAGTCGGTATTATGTTTTATAAATCTTTTCAAGTTTTAACCATCAGTTTTAGCAAATTGTCATTATAAATATATCAAATAATAAATAATAATAAATACTGTTATATTTTGTTTGGCTAATTTAGTTATACTTGAAGGTATTATTTTTCCGAAACCGGTAAATATACATCATACTATAGGTATATTAGCTGTAGGTTAAGTTTTTAACGAATGTAAACAAATTTATGTTAAAAACGTCTTTAGACGATCTATTGAAAATATGATGAAATTATATTATGAAATTTAGTAACGTTTGGTACACAGTTATATACGTTTGTCGTTTATTTATGACAAAGATTTATTTTATTTTGTGAGATAACGACGTTTCAGGATGAAAAAAAATTAATTAACAAACAATACTTGGTTATTTTGGTAATTATATTTTGGAAGATATTTATATATTGAAGTTTTAAGTAATATTTTATCGATGTTTTCAATAAACTGTATGTATTAAAAATAAATTTTGAATATGATAAAAACACTTCATGATATTTTGAAATGGAATTCTTCAATATTGATATACTAAAACATGATTGTATAAAGATTAAGTGAACTTTGGTGTAGTTAGCCATACCTACTTAATCTATATAAATTTAAAAAAGTAAATGTATAAAATAAATCAATTTTTTGGGAATAAAAAAAAATGTTCACATTAGTTTGGTAAATTTGATTATATAATTCCAAACTAGATAATTAAATTTATAAAATACCTACTAAAAAAGTACTGTCAGTTTAAAAAAATTTAATAATTTTCTTGTTCTATAAATACTATTTATAAAATTAAAACGTAATTAGATACATTATGTATAATAGAATTTTGTAAATAAATTTAAAAAATACGCTTAGAGTATTATAACTTTATAAATGTTTATATGCTAATATATATATTAGTTTATATGCTTAATTTATATATGTTTTATATGCTCGTATTGTACTATTGGCTTAAGCAAAAAATCATTATCTGCAGATATCAGGTGTACTTAATTCTATATTACTTAACGAATATTTTTATTACAATAGCTATTAAGTTTAGAATGTATTAAACTTACAAAAAAACTATGTAGAACAAATAAACATATATGAATATATATAATATATAAAAATATATAATATATATATATTATAGTTGATACAAATATAATTAGCAAATAAGATAAAAAAATATGCCTTTATAAAATTTAATTAGATATTGCGGAAGCAGGTTAATTGCATTTTCACCTGATAATTGTAATTATTTTTTTAAACCTAATAATTTGCAGTAGGCAAAAAATAAATTCAATAATTATAAACAAGTTGTGCAGATACCTATAATAAATTATATCATGCGTTTAAAAAGTTACGTATGTTTTTAATAGTAATACAATATTCAACCTACATTGTAAAATTATTAGTTAATAACGCAAATATTTACCTCGTTATATCTAAATAAACATTAAAATATATTATAATCTAAAAAAATAAAAATAAGGAATATGACAGGTACACAAAAGACGTAGGTAGGAATTAATTAAAATTTTTTTTAAAGTGCCATTAAAAATTGCGCGATGTCGTTTTAATAAACAATATATATAATTCACTAATCTTGTTGTATAAGAATTAAATGATATTTATATGTATGTATTTACTTATCATTATTTTGATGCGGGCAAAAAAAAAAAAAACAACGTACTTGAGCAAAGGACGATTTAAACGAATTGTACTCGTTCCTGGCGTTTTCCTCGTCCAATTTTGACGATTTAATCTCGGCCATATTTTCAGATTAATAATTGAAAATATTAAATAAATAAATAAAGACAATATTTTTGGCGATAAACAATACTTAACGATTGAATACACGCACAAAAATCACTGTGATATATTCATGGTGTTTACAGATAGGTATTCGTACCAGCTGTGTATCCAGTGTGTAGTCGTAAGTCACTATACCTATGTGTTTTGATTGGTGTGCCGGCGCAACGAGGACGGTCAAGGCGTTTCGGGTGATAGTCAAGGACCATTGTCGGGATATTTGGTTCGGAAACGTTCCCCATTCGATAAAAATTTATAAAAAAGAAAGAGCGAGGAGTACTTCGTCATATATTTTCCAATGATTTATTAATCGGTTTCAATTATGAAATCGTTACATTATTGTAATGTATATGTTCTCCGACACTTCCTCAAAATGGTTTCCGGAAGCAATATTCAATTCGGTATAATATGCCTTGCATTGTACAATATCACAATTCGAATACATATTCTTTTAAATCTACGTTTTGGTGATGTTATTTTTGTTAACCGAATATACATTTTCGAGTGTACCTACCGACTTTGACGATTCATTTTTTTTTCCATTTGCAGACCAAATATTCCTAACAGTTATATAAAAAAAAAAAAATATATCGTTTTATCATTTATATTTTGTATAGCGAAACAATACATTTGTCATCTTAAATTTGTCGTGTTCACTGGTTTAAATAACAATAATTTTGACTATATCTATGGGTAACAATAATTAACAAATTTACCGAACGCATTACGATTAAAATAGGCGGTATATACAATAAACATTATATAATAAAACATAACTTAATGTATATATTTTAAAATAAATAATTATTAATTATATACAATATAACTATCTAAACTATTAAAATTACATAAACTACAAAATATATTTTGTGAAAAATGTATTGGTATTTATATGTGCTTAGTATATAAAAATGTTCTAAATACACTTTTTTTTTTTTTTAAAATAATAACATTTATTAGGTATACTATATATTATGTTATGTGTATAAATGTAATATTATAGATATATTATACTCATATACCGAAGTAAAATTTGATATGAACTAAATTTAAAGAAATACTGCGTAGTGTAAGTACTGAAAAAATAATGAAAATTAATCATTAAAGTGCTTAAAAGAAAAATGTTAACCGTGTTCGAAACTCTTTGTTCTAAGCTCGAGGTTTCATGAAATGAATTATATAAATTCGCATTATTAGAAATTTATCATTGGACGTTCCTATATTGAAAAATATAAAATACAACAATATACCTACAAAATACTATTGAGGAACTAATAACAATTATTAGAAAAATCTTAGAGTGTTTGATTATACTTACATTATTTATACATTATTTTATTATACATACCCATTATTTAGGTAAAGGTTTAAAAAAAATTATATGCACTCATTATTCTATTTTACTAGGTATCACGCACCTTTTTTTCTTTGCTCACTGTTCAGCTTTTATTCAATTATGAACTAGTTTATTTATAATAATATATACAATATACATACAAACATTGGCGGATGCAGACCTTATGATTAGGGTATGCGGAAGAGCAGATTTCCGGCCCCCCTAAAGGAAAGAAATACTTTGAGTTTTAAATAGGTATTTTATTTTAAGTATAATTTAATATTTGCCGTTTTCAAAACAATTTATGAAAATTTTGGTGGAAGTTTATTGTGAATGACCTTATAGACTTTAATAGCAAAGCGGGGAATGTATTAGTTTTACAATGAACTGTTTTTTTTTTATATGTCTGTATCAAAAAATTCTATAAGAAGAAGTGTCTCGATTGTTAAATCCTTACTCTATTTCCAGAAAATTACAACTAGTTAGTACTTCAAAGAGGTCACTTTTCAATTTTTTAATTTTTCGATAAACGCATAAAAAAAACAACCAAAAATCAAGAAAAAACGGTAAAAGCACGATTTTGTTATATTGAATATAGTTTTTTTGTTATAATTCCCTAAATAATAGCCCTGAAGTCTTGAAATTTGTACATAAAATATATTTTAATACAATATTAACGTAATAAAATACAATTTATTTAAATAGTTACCCATTTTAATTTTTCGACAACATGTATTATTATTTATTTCGGTATGAAATGTGTTCAAATATCGGGGAAAAAATGGGTCTATAGATTTGAAACTTGAACCAAAATTGTATAAAAGTACAAAATTAAAGAGAAAAATGTTTTCCTAATTTTGGGCTATTTATAGCAGTTTTAAATTTTGAAGTTTGTTCGTCATAAAAGGGTTAATTTTAGTTATTACTAGGGCTCGGATTTCGATGAATTTGTATTTTTTTTCTGAAATGCTTGATACGATGCTTTCCAAGATACAAATGAGTTTCAAGTACACACTATTCTATCAACAAACTTTTTTTGCATTTTTCATGGTTTTTAAAGTTTTAGGGCATTTTTCAACGTTAATGGGGGCATTATTAATTTTTGTAGGTGATCTTTAAGTTATTTCTAGTAATGTTATGAAAAACAAAATTCACCTAAAATTTAAGTATAAGCACATATATTTTTTAATTTTGTACTATAACAATATCAGGTAATTTGGTTTTCAAATAAAACTATTCTCAAATTTTTCTTTATGTCACATCTGTCATTAGCCAATTACATACAACTTTCATTATTTAATTTTTTTATTACACAATAACATTCTTTCAGTGAATTTTTTTTTATGAAATTATATTAAAGCATATTTTAGGACATTTTTTTGGAGGTTTTAGGTCATTAATGTTTTTTTTTTAAAAGATATTTTTTTTGATACTTTTAGGGCATTAAAATTCGAGCCCTAGTTATTAACCATAGTAATACTCATGTTATGTATACCGGAGCTTCGTTTAGAAACTTTTCATCGAAAGAAAAGATTAATCATTGCTTTTAAATTCAATACATCCGCCATCAGTATTCTACTCAATGAACGAAGTTCTTCCACCCCCTCACTGACCCGTATTTTTTTGTGCATTTATTTGTTTTTGGGAAGAAATTCTTTAAGTCACCTAAATCGTAATGATCCACCCAGACTCTGATAACTGCCTAATACGACATATTTTTATTCGGCTGCTACCCTGCACACCCTCTGCGTCCGCCTATGCATACAAATACGTATAATATATGTATGCAATTCGATTTTAAACTAAATGATCTATATCATTAATAGTAAATGACTAGGCCATCTTATAGGAATACATTTATTTTCACAATAGGTACTTCTAAAGTCTATTTAAAGAACTCAGATATTTCTAACAATGTTTTGTTTTCAGTTTCAGGTAGATAAAAATAAAAATATATACACCCCATTAATCCCCCAATTCCAAATAGAGTAAATATATTGTAGAAGTCCACTAAAATGACAAAATCTGGATAATACTTGGTCATGAAGAAGCAAAGAACGTATGTCAACGTCGAACAAATACTACAGGTAATGTTTTTACTCCTGAAATCAATGTAAGAAATACAGTATTATTATCATTACAATAAAACATATTTAAAATATTATCTTTAGTGTAGTCAGACATTGTACTTAATATACAAATTAATAATTATTATCATAGGAATTATTTATAAAAATATCTATCAATAAAGCACTTAAACATAATATTTAGTACTTATTGAGTATATATAATATATATATATATACATACTCTATTTGTAATTGATAATTTATTTACATTAAGAGAAGTGTTTGGTATTTACATAGAATATTTTATGATAAGTTATTAGTTATTAGTATGTATTACTAAATATGTCATATTATACATACGTATATAGTATTAAGTGGGATTTATTTATTTTCTAAAGATTGTCAATAACTATGATTTTGTTTTATTTCCTTTACAATGACAAAATTGTTTGAATGTACTATTATTATGTCGTCGAATTGGAAATAAAAACGTTTCTATACACTTACTTTGTAGGGAATATTTCAGAAAGAAGTATCCATCCGATAGGCATTATCCCAAATGACGACATGAATGTACTAGTAAGATAGAGTATTAATATACACCACGAGGATATTTCTTTTGAATTTGTCCAATAGACGCCAATCAATCCGATTGATATGTAACAAAGAGAGCAAATCGACAACGTCGCTAATGTAAGGAATCGTTTGCCCAATTTATTCACCAAAAATACCGTTAGTATGCCCGCAACAAGGGCTAAACAGAACGAAAACGCCTATTAATAAAAAGGAATGCATTATGAAATACTCATAATATATTACAATGGGTTCGTAAGTTTTGAGTGTAAATATTGATAATTTTCAATACTTGGTTTGTAGTCATACTTACTATGGTCCACTGGATATCGACGTTTGCACCAAATATGGTAAATACTTCTACTAGATATGGACTAAATGGAGCTCCAGATAATATGTTTGCAAAAAAGAAGTAAATCAATAGTAGACGAAAAGGTTTAAGCACGTCGGGTCGAAATAGTTGCAGCCAAGAACTTTCCACAGGGTCTTTGTTATTTTTAACGTCTATAATACTATAAAATGTAGGATTATACACAATAATGATCGAATTATTGACAATAAATTACTTGATTGGTTATTGTTTGACGTGAGGACTACCATTTCTCGAAACTCATTGGAACACTTTTCATATGACACCCAACCTCTTAACTTGCCTAGCGTTCGTTGCGCTTTTTCAGTCTTGCCCTTTGTCAATAGCCACATTGGTGAACTCGGACTCTAAAAATTGATTATCAGTTGTTTATAAACAGTTATATACCTAGATCAGTGGTCGGTACTTGTATATGATATATAGTTACCATTAATAAAATGGCTATCGTTATAATTGGAACCGCCATGTTAATGAGTACGGTTAGTCTCCATTGCCGGGTGATAGCGTATATTGATACAAACACCAAAGAACCGCTGAAGTAGAAGACATTTGTCGCTGACATTAAGGCACCTCTTAACTTGGGTTCGCAAACTTCACCTATATAGGCAGTAAATGGACCGCCTGAAAACCCTACATTTAGTCCCATCAATATCGAGCACGCGTACAAGGTTTGAACGTTTTCGGCATATAATAACATGATTTGAGATATCAAATAAGGTATGTTGGTTATTATCATACAGTTTTTGTGACCAAATCGGTTCAAACACAGTGAAGACAGTATGCATCCCAAGGGTGTACACAAATAAACGATACTACCTGGAAGACATTTAGTGTTAATTGTTAATTTAACAATATCTCGGTTGTATGGATGGGTTTACAGGTTAGATTACTGACCGAACCAAGACACCTCCTCGTTCGTCAAGGTCAACCACTCGTTGTTTTCTGAATGGGTCGTTATAGATCCGATGATCACGGTCGGACATATTAGTTGTGCACCAACTCCAACTTGTAAGAAACCAGCTCCTAATATCGCTAAACACTGAAATACAAATATATTTACAGGTATTGAAATTTAATTGAAATTATATCTAATATAATTAAATAGAATAGAAAATTAACAATATTTGAATACACTGGTGTTTGGAATTTCGGACTAAGTATCTATACTCGGTTCTAACTAAAAAGTAACTAAATAATTTTGATCGGCACACGCTTTCCTCTTGCTAACTATATTGGCCACGTGGACACTCACGTGGAGAAGAAGCTGCCAACACACCTTTGCCAGACACCCTCATATCACGCCCATTGGTCGCCAATGACTTAATTCTTAGTTGTAACCGAATATATTTGTTGGAATAATTGATCAATAAGAGTATCAGACAACAAACAATTTAAAAATAAAATTACATTACATTTTACATTTATTATTATATTATTTACGAAAAAAAAAAATATACGCACATAAATACTACATTTAGGTATTGATTTATCGCAAATAATAATAATTTTTCATGATTAAATGAATCGTAGTAAAGTCGTAAAATTAAATTTTGAATATATGTAAATTGTATAATTTTATTTTTAGTTTAGGTAGCTGACAATCAGATATTATTTATGTCTAACTGGCTACTGTATTATAAATAGTATAGTCGTTATAGAATACTGGAAATGTATCAATTTGTTTTACAAGATTAAGAGATAACCACTAATTATTATATTATATACCCAAAGTCATAATATTATACACTTTATTTTGCGTATAAGTATTTCAACAACACCTAAGTTTTCATCTTCAGCGCGTATCAACAACGAACAACAACAACAACGAGGTTCGTTGTTGATACGCGCTGAAGATGACAACTTAGGTGTTGTTGAAATACTTATACGCAAAATAAAGTGTATAATATTGTGACTTTGGGTAAATAATATAATAATTATAAATAATAACAAGTACCTACTCATATATATTAAAATAGCCACTATTGAAAAATTATTAAAGTAATAACTATGGCCCGGAGTTCATCCACTAAAAATATCGAAATATGTGCTTAATATCACTAATGAATACGCTATATATATATATATATATATATTTACGTATTAAAATTATTTTTGATATACCCAATAATTATTAATAGAAAGGAGAAAAAATACAAAATTTAATTAATATGAATTGTGTTATTTACTTTAAGTATTACAGTTAACAATTAGGGATTTTATACGATTTTCAAATAAAAAGTTATCGGTCAATACAATTTTTTTTTTTGAAAATGCTACATCTACTGATGAAATACTTAAAATTCATGAAATCACTAGTTTGAAGATCTCCTGGAAGACCGTCAATTGTTGTTTCTCTCCTGACTACATGATTTTAGAAATTTTTGATAATTTTGATAGACGTTTGATAATGATTAAAGGCTGTACACCAGAGCTGCGGTGAAGACATGAGGCAGTGACAAATTTAAAATTAAACCCATATTAAAAAACATACTTATGCCCAGTATTGTCGGGACGTGAACTACAATATTATTATTAAATATTAAAATTTAAAAATTTTTTAGATGGCCTAATTTTAAACATGATTTATTTTCTTATATTTGTGATTTTTTTACAACTTATTTTCATGCAAACATTTTTTTCGATAAATACATTTTAAAATACACAGAGTACATACATGTTATATATTATTAATATACAATTGAAAAAAAACTGTTAGTTATAAATAAAATATAATTTTATTTAAAAATATCCATATATATATATATATTGTGAAAACCTCAAAACATACGAAAATAAACTAAATGAAATTTCATTTTTGAACTCGTTAAGACGTAATATAAATTCGTAGCATATCTAGTAATTTTTTTGGACAACCCAGTACAAATGCATGAACTTCCAGGCAGTCTTGTTATAACTAATAATAATTATACTAATTGAGATTATAAATTATTTAATCTTTATAACTTCACAAAATATAAAATATTATAAACATAATATATATTTTATATATATGTACCTACATTATTTTTCTAAATGTATTATAATATCTAAATTTTATAATATTATAAAATTTTATAATTTCACAATATTTATATATTATGTTTCAATTATTGTAAGTGTACTAATAAACAATAACTTACTTGAGAAAGAGTGGATTTAATGCCGTATTTATATTCAGATTCCATTCCTTAGACTAGGTATACTTGTTATATTTTCTGCAAATTAAAATATTAAATACATTTTAAAACTATCATCAATAACGCGAAGAAAATTATATTTACGTGTGGTTTCTTTTATCCTTATTAATTTATTACTTCACAATATTGAATATTATGTTTTATATAATAAATACAATTTTGTATTATTGTTTTGACCAATCGTCGATCGTTTCTTATCTCTGAGGAGGGGTACGAATAATTATTACCTACTGAATTACTTGGTTTTATAGCTTATCTATAGATATAGTACACTATACATACTTACACTAGACTGTTCATAAACTTTGTTCTGTCTTTAGTCTATGAATTGCATAGAGTATAATTTGGATTTTATTATTATTGTGAATGTGATCGAGCGAATGCGGTAAAGATGTGTTTCTGTAGTTAATATTAGAGCGAGGAATATAATATACAATGCACGTCTAAAACCGCAAACGGATTACTGAATATTAATTACTATAAATATTATATAATTTTTTTTTTTTACTAATTATAATTTATAAACATTAATTGTCAAGTCAATAAATGTTTAAGGCACTTGAAAAAGTGTATACGCATATAATAGTATAGTAATTATAACGCTCTCCTATCTATTTTAATAGATATGCTGCCATAACAGTATAGTTCTCTATATTATAGTTTAATTACAACAAAGATAATATAGTAAGTAGATATAATAATAAATAAGATAGCTTGTTTAAATATTATTTTAAACTTTTGAGTGTATTTCATATCTATTTTCTCACTACTTCCTATAAATATTGTTATTATCACTGCCATTTATAAGTAGAAAGTTACCAGCTATTACCCGTAATAATATACTCATAAGTGTACGTATCTTTAAACCTATCAAGATTGATAGGTTTTATTGTTTCGAAGAAAATGGCCTAGAAGAATACGAAGAGTATTTTTATTTTCTAAAATTTTCACTGAAGTTTTTTGTTTTTTAAATATCATTAGATTTAAAATAAATATAATACACGAAAAAGAACATTTGATAATTATCAAAACGTAATAAAATTTGACGTATTCCTAGATTCCGAGCGAAGCGAGAGATTTATTGGTTTTACAATGATGTTTATTTTTATTTTTATTTTTTTTTTAGAAACAGCTTAATTTCTGTACAGAAAGGGTCAAATAAAATAATAGTATATTGGGTATAGAGCAGTTTCAATACATAATTAGTTCTAGATGGCACTAAGAGATCGGCATTTTTTGATAATCTCAGTATTGTTTTTAATTAAACGTAATGAAAACTATCATTAATAAAAATTCTGTATGTATTGGAAAATAACAAATTATGTTATCATCATGGTAATCTTATACACTGAAATAGTATATTATATTATGGTAACGTCATAAAACTTTTAAATTTGTTTTATAATTTTTTTTTTTTTTTACACTTCTGCTCAGAATAGTTTTATTGAAAGTTTTATTTAAAAATGATTTGTCATTGATTTTAAATTCAATACTTCCACCAAGTGCATTTTAATTCTATTCCAATGAGAGAAGTACCAGTTTTTGTATTTATTTTATTCATATAGGTACAAAACAATGTATTTCAACTTTTTTTTTAAAAAAACGTTAATATGCCTATTAATAATATCTATTAAAATCATTAATTTTATTGTATTAAATTTGTGTTTCAAATTCCAATAGTTATTTTTTTCTCATTTTAGATTTCTATCATATTATATATTCCAAACCATATTCCTTGCAATCATATAATTATGTCACCATAATTAGCTCAATTTTTTATTATATAGTTCGTATATACAATTGCTATGACATATGACATATGAATATGACTCATTGTATAGTTCATATTTGTAATCTACTTATCTTTGTTTATTATTTATTATTTAATTGATATTACTTCAGTAATATGCGATAGCCGCTAGAACAGATTATAAATACATATTTTTAAATAAAAGTTTCAAAGTACAAACCTAATGATTTTACATCACGGGAAACTTTGAACACCCCAATCAAAATAATAATTCAATTTCGAAATCCATCCGATGATACCACTTTCGCGGGGATAGCATGAAAATCGTTTTCTGCAGTACACTCAACGGTTTCCTTTGATCAAATATTAATAGAGACACCATTTCATCTGACTATTTATTATTTAGTTATAAATTATGAATATATCTATTCGTAGTTTACAGTGACATTGTACCACCTAAATGCAATGGTTGAATTGGGGAGGGACGGAGATACTCTTCATTTTTTTTCATGTTTAACAGTGTACTCCGTTATTTATTTATCAAGGAACCCAGTGTCCATTTTAATTTGTATAAAATTGTTTTTTAAAAATGTAATTTATTTGGGAAAATAATGAAATTATGAAAATTAATGGTTTTTTTGTTTTATCGCATAATAGGTTTTAGATGAAAACTACGATATAAAATTTTGAACAGTTATGTTATTTAATATATAAAATAGTAATTAGTATTCTATCTTATTAAATCATATAGCTATCATAGGTAATAAATAATTTTCATTATCCACGAATGGCTTAAGCCTCAAAGGATATGGTGAAATCTTGCCGAAATCACGCGACACCGATACACTTCCGTTATTAGGTAGTTGTTTAAGTTTAATTTTATTAGGTAGGTAGTGAAATGGCGACTTGTGTTCTGCTTCACCACACTGATCACGATGTTATGAAACTATGTTTTAGCTTAAGTAAAAGGAGTTTAATGCTTTCTGAAGTTTATTGTAGTTGATACTTTAAGAGGACGTCATACACACAATTTTTAAGGGGGTTTGTTTGCGTAATTTTTATGAAATTTTAAGAAAAATAAAAATCCAACAATTTGAATATATTTTTAAATTAATTTAAAAATATTCTTGAGTCAATATTATATTTTATTGACATTTTTTATTATTTATTAACGGCGATATTTGTTAAAAAAACATGCCTACGCAAAATTACAATTACTTATTTCCTAGTAGTTTAAGAGCAAACACATCTATTATAAAATCGAAATTTGACATTTTTGAGGGAATATCATATCGTTTTTCAATAAACTAAATATTAAGCATACAATCTAACATTCAAAAATTATTTTTTTTTTAGTTTTATTTTAAACGGATGTAACTTTTTATAGGCATTATTTGATGAAAAGAATATGAGATTCCCTCCAAAATGTTATCAACTTTCGATTGTATAATAGGTGTTTTTATTTTTAAACCACTGTGAAATGAATTATGGTCATTCTGCTTACATATGTTTTTACACTAGAAATCGGAGGGGTTTACGTTCTCTTAAAGAGTTAAATTTTCGATTTTTCCAGTAGGTAGATTTCTCAAGTGAACAGGAAAACTATACCAAAAATGACCAAAAATCATTATAAATCAGAAGGTTATAATGTCAGAGACTTGAAATTTACATACATTTTTTTACAGTGGTTCAGTGTACATAAATTAATGTATTGACGTGTTAATTAACAAGATACAATTTTCATAATTTTTTGACCACTTATTAGTAATTTATAAAAAAATTTGTTTAAAAAATGTATATAAAAAATTAATTTCGGCATACGTCTACAGCTCCCTTGATAATTCATATAAGAGGAAAAAATTATGCTATAACTGTATTTACTCGAAAATATGTAACGTAACGTTGATGTAAAAAAAATGGACTTTTTCTATTCTATTCATGTTGTATAATAATTCATGAATGTTTTTAAAAATTCTTTCTAGTTGAAAAACTTTGTGACTTTTTGACGAAGTTCTCCACGGTTTAATTTTTCGTATAATATATCCCGGAACGCTGATTTTTTTTTTTGACTAAGGCCAGAGTTCGTTCTTATTTTTTTCCAATTCAACCACTGCTTAAATAGTGAATATTTTATTATCTCGATTGTCGGATAGTGTTAATAAGTTTGTATCGATTTAAAATGTTAAAGTACATCTAATTAAAACAAAATGCAATATAATGACCCAGGTTGTTAAGTCAATATTAAGGATTACAGATATTTTGCCAAATTTGTATTTGTTAAAAGTTAAACTAAAAACCTATATTATATGTATAAGTATGTGCAAATTTATTCCACACATTAAATGCACCAGAGCTATAATACCAGGAAAACAATATACATATAGGTTATAGATAACATATTAATATATTAATAATTAGACTGCGAGAGGTTATGTAATATTTTATAAATACTAAATTATGGTTTTTATCGTTCTAAATTACAGTTATATTATTAATTTTCGATTACAGCGGCACTTATGATGTTGATACCTGTAAGCTGATATGTTTTAAAATGTATACTAAATAATTTGTGGTTAGCGTGGTTATTTACCACGTTGAAATCACATGCGATAAAAAAAAAAAAAAAAAAAAAATATTTAAAATTATACAATGTTATCAATACTATTTAATGGAAATTGATTAAAAATAAAAACACCAAATGGCAAATACCTGCTTGTGTATGTTATATTTTTTATCATCTATCATACGTATAATACCTATATTATATAATATTACAATAATATTGTAGTTAAATTAAATAATTTGGATTTTTGGGTTAATTATAACCATTATTTAAACAGTTATACGAACGTATAATGTCATATTATAGGTACCTGTAGGTTAATAGGTAAATTTACATTTTACAACTGGTCCTAATGAATATTTTTTGTATTTAAAAATAATTTCATCGCTTTTTCATCGAAAAACATATTGAATTATTATTTGATATAACTTACAATAGTGTTTTGATAAAATAGTATACCTATACCGATTTAATTTGTTTTAATATCTACTATTTAATTATATCATTTACACACAGGGATTTTGACAAATGTAATAACTTTTGTTTTGTTCAATATTTTCAAGTTTTTTTTTTTTTTTTGTAATAACATTACTAGAACTTTGCACTATAATTCTTATATATTATTTTTTTAAACTAAAAATTAAAAATTAAAATTTTTTATTTAAATTATTTTTATAATCTAATATAGCCAATTTATAAATTAATTAAAAACAAGCCGGGAAGCATTTGGCACGTTGGGTAGGATAATGATAACGGATATATTGAATTTGAAAGCAATGATAAATCATTTTTTTCTAAAAAAAACGATTCTGAGCGAAGCTTTGCTGGATATACTTGACAATTACTGCAGATTATAGTAATTATATATATATGATAATATTATATAATATAATGAACAAAAAAAGTATAAAAAAGTGCAAAAAAATATTTGGAAGTAAAGGAACCGATGACAATACAGTCAGCTTCCACTAGACTAAGCAGAATTGCTGTAAAACATAAAAAAAATATATTTCTTAAACGAATTGATAAAATCGTAAAATTTCAATTTGATATAACTTTAAAATCAAATCCGATCGCCAAATTCTGACTTCACCATTATTTTTTTGATCAAAAAATACATATTTCAAAAAAAAAAAAAAAAATGCCAAAAATCTAATTTAATGTAAAGCACCTATTATGAATTAAATGACTCAAAATTACGTTTATGGTGAAAATTTCAATTTTATAGATCCATTATTTCCCCGAAATTCGAACAAATTTCATATCAAAATAATAAATATTATCGAAAAATTAAATAGTTATTAAAAAGTATTGTATCGACCGATTTTTTAATTTTTTTGTATGTAGCTAGAATAACATATTTTTTAACACTGTATACAATTTTCAGGTCTCAAAAACTAAAATTAAGCCTATTATAAATTAAATTTTTCAAATTTGCATATTGCTATAAATAGCCTAAAAATAGGTAAAAATTTTTGAAAAATTATTTGTATTAATATTTGAAAATGTAATAATTTCATGGAGTTATAAAAATTTTTACCACAATCGTGTTTTCTGATTTTTATGCTAATTTTTTGATATACATCTTTGTTTTTTCTTACACGTTTATCGAAAAAATTAAAAAATCTAAAAATGACGTATTTAAGGAACCAACTAGATGAAATTTTCTACCGGAAATCGCATAAGCTTGTAAAGTTCGCAGCACTTTTTCTGGTTGAATTATTATTGGGTATAGACATAAAAAAAAAAATATCGTAAAACTAATACATTTATCGCTTTGCTCAGATTCTATAAAAATTTTGATAGAAATGTTTATTTCTTATCGATTATGTCGTCGATTTTCTACAGTTTTTTGTAGTTTCAATTATTTTCATTAATGATAAATAGCCGATAGGTATTACTAAATAACGTAAATTAATTTTTTCATTGCGTCATTATATATTTATCAATTGAATCATATTATCAATTATTAGGTAACCGTCATTTTTTATATCGCTATAAATATTGATTAGCAAGAAATAAATTAGAACTTTAACAAACTTTAAAAATTGTTTAAAAATTAATGGTGTAACCTAATTAATAGTTTTAAACATCAAAATTTATTTATAAAATTTACTATCTTGTATTACATAAAAAAATTTTAATACAAAATTTTAATGTTTTATTTTTAGTTGTAAAAAAATAAAATAAAATCTGTAATATAAGAATTGTAGTGCAGAGTTCTAGTAATTATTACAAAAAAAAAAAAAATTAAATTTATCTAACAGAATAAAAGTTATTGCATTTGTTAAACCCCTGTGTGACACCTATATATATTTTTTGCACTACCTATTTATTTGTTAAACTTTAGTATTTTACATGAATTACATGTATTTGTATATATATATATTTATATTTTATTTACAACATATTATTATGCATGCAAAATATATCGCTAATGTATTAATACTATTGTAAAAATAAATTAAAAATGAGGTTTTTTTATAAGTTTTGTACCTATGTGAATTCGAAACAATTACAAGTAACAATTTTTATAACAAATTTAGTTTAAAAAATGGTTTATTCTATATAATTTTTGCCTTTCATAAATATTTTATGTCGTATCTAATTGAAAAAAAAAAATAGATAAATACAATTTTGTTTGGAACTTTAACTTTCCTCGAGGCACGCCTTAGGGTTGACCAATTCTTACAAAACTTTACACAGTTTATTTTTTTTAAACAAATTCCAGGGGTAACCCGATTAAATTAAAAAAAAAAAAAAAAATAATAATTATAAGAATCATTTTAATATTGAGTCTAATCTATATTCACATAGATATTTGCATACTTTAACTTACATAATGTATAACATTTATTTATTTTTATGTTTAAAATTCCAAATGAATATTCATGATCTAATCAGTAAAACCATATGATGAAAAAATGGTTAATTATATTATCATAATGTTATTTAACCATCTATGTAAATCCGTTTGTTAACATTGTTATTATACTAGACAGGTATGTATTTTATTTTGGGTACAATATCCATCATTGTAAAATGAGTTAGGATACACAATAGACGCAATTATAAATTGTTTTTAAATAAAATAAATTTTAATAAATTTATTGCGCATTTATTATATTGCATTTATTTATTATGTAGTAAACATTTAAATAAATATAATTTTGGTTTTAAAAATCAATTAATATTTAACATAATATTTATTTGGACGTTATTTGGCTAATTGGTTTATAATAACTAGTATTATATATTGTCAATGAAATGTTTAAAATTAAAATAATTGATTGATAATTGTTTTTATCGAATCAAAAATACATAGGTAATATTGCTTTAATATAAATCTTGTAAGACTGTATGATAATTAAAAGGGTTGTATTTAAATTAATTTTAGTATTTACCAAAATGCTTATATGGTTCAAGTATTACGTCAGCACATTTTTGGCCTGTTTAGACCCCCCACCTACTTCATTACCTCAGCATTTTTCCGACGACCCCTCTCTATTAAACAAAAAATAATTTTGTCACATATTTTGAATTTTATTTTACATATTTTGATAAAAATAAGTACATATTTTTTTTTACTGCTGATGTTAGCATGGTTCTAACACCTTCATCCCCCTTGTCAGAAAATGTAAACACACGACAAACCCCCCTCCCCCTAGACGCTTACGTAATACTTGAACGCTTCCATATGCTTCCGATTAATTTTAGTTATTTTTCATATTAATACATAAATAATAAATTATAAATACATATTATTGTATGCTATATAATATATATAGTATATAGCATTATTTTTTAAATACAAAAAAATATCACAATGAAAAGTCTAATTTTAAATTAAAATTAAAATAAATATATTTACGAACTATTATATATTTATAACAGATTTATTTGTTCAAAAACTTACCAAATTCACATTTAACTTCTCGTGTAGTAATCTTAGGAAATACACAAACGTACCTATGTATTATTTAATTCGCTCTGGTCTTATAGTGCATATTTTATTTTATAATTGAGTGTATTCTTCTGTAAAATTCTGATTAATCTTATCACGCAATATTATAATATAATCATAGTTATTATAGGTTTAGGCTCAATTGATAAATTGTATTACCTATTGGTACGTGATGTCTAATTATATGTATAATTATTTACGGATAAAAAGTGTAAGGTTAAACTGAGTTCCGTTGGATTATTAAACAAATATAGATAACTGAAAGAAAGAAGGAAAACAATTTTAGATACCAAACCTCCAAAAAATATTTATTCAAATTTAAACGAAATAAAGTGAGTGACGGTATAGTAACACTGAAATTTATTTGTCTCGTCCACTTAAATTATAAAACTAATAGAGCACGTAAACTTTTTTTTTAATAATAGTTATTTTAAAAGCTACAAAAATAATTATTGAAATAAATAATTAATTTTTATAAAAAAAAAATTCAAATTTAATGAGAAATTCAATTTGTATTATTGTTTTTGGCGTAGGTACCCATTGATTATATTTTATGACATGGCCAATAAATTCCGGTAAAACTAAAATGATCTAGTTGCACAGATTATTAAATAGTGATTAACGTAATGAGATTTTTTGATAGTGATTGAAAATTATCAAATCATTTACAAAACAATGGGTTTTATAATTTATTCATTGAGAGATTTACATACTTAACATATTATTAACAAGATAAATTATATGAAAAATATATTATTCTACGTATGGGAAATAATAATATACTTAAACGAAATTCTATATGCATCTACAGTGAATATTATTGTGACGCACCTAAAATCTAAATATACGTCATAATATACCATAATGATTGTATTGATTATAAAGTATAATAAAAACAAAAACATAGAGTTATCCTTATCTTACGCATTATTATACAAAGTCGAATATTGACAAATATACTTGGTAAGTATACTTGCTAAATTCCCGGTTTCTATACGTAATTTTTTAGATATTTGTTATCATGATAACAATAAACAAATTCCATAAAATATTTTAATACAATGTGATTTTTTTTATAAATAATTATATTTATTTATAATTTTTTATGAATAATAAAATTCAATTACAAGTATAACATGAATAAAATCACGTGCAGTACATTTAATATTATCATTTATTATGACGGATACAAATTGTAAATATTTACATACATTGATAACGAGTACAAAAAATTGTAAAAGCAATCAGACGGACGTGTTGATATCCCGGTCACTATTACATATTCAATCTGCTCTCTGCAAGAGAAAAAAAATAAGAACTAAAAACAGAAATTGAAAAACGACTATTCTAAATTGGCCGATAGCCTTTTACGGATGAATAATAACTTTGTTACCGACCGGTGTCATCATACCGAATTTCACAGCGCGAATATACTCCCCCTTTTGAAAGAAAAAAGCCTTTGAACGCACACTAATAAATACCATAAGCAAACTAACATTAAGCATTTATATATAATTAAAGATATAAAACAAAAGTTGACGAAACAGAGAAAATTTTTTACGATTAACGTTTGCCCAGATTGAATTGAAACATGCACTACAATATCACTCTTGAAGTATGACCAGATTAATATTCAGACTAATCGAAAAAATGACTATATATGTGACTATGTAATCCTGGACTCGAACCAAGGGCCAATTGGACGGAGAAAATGTTTAATTTTGAAGGATATATAGGTCACCAAATTTCACATTTTGAATGGACTTTATCCACCGAGGTAAGTATTCCTTGGACCACATATACCATTATTGTTGTTTTTGATTTTGCACAGCAGTAAACCGTTTGAGTCTGTTTTGAAGGTACATTATGTTCTTGTAGTAATGTGATTGATTCACCAACTATAAAATTTGACGGTGTTGAAGAACTGTAGTCTCATGGAGCCGAGGACAACGCGTGTAACGGAGTGATAGAATGTGAATTTAGTACAGCTTCTATTTGATATGTGTGGGATTTTTTAAATGTCAACTTAGTGTTTACAGCCATTTTAGTCAAATATCGTTTACCTGATTTCACTGCAGCCTCTAAGAGACATCCAAAATACAGCAGAAATAGAGTAGAAGGCTGAATGAAATATCACTGTATCGATTTATCTGCTGGAAATAAAGTAACTGTGTTTAAATAATTTCATTAAAGTTTATCTTTAACATCCTGTTAGCTTCACCAAAATTAGTCCCATTTTCACTGAACATATGAGAACAAGGATCACGACGATATATGAATCTTAACCGTGTAGCTAAGAAAGCATCAGTAGAAAGTGATGATATTAACTTGAGGTGAACTACACGAATTACAAGACGCACAAAAATAGATATATAAGCTTTAAAACTAGTTACATATTGAATCCCACTGTGAATAAATAGCCCACACCATATTGAATAGATAGATGTCGTGGATCGATATTGGAGTCATGAAGGGTGTCATTAATTTTGATTTTTTTTTTTTTTGTTTACGGCCTTTTAGACCACCTCTCTAAACATAAACGCCTCCATCCATCACGATTTTAGGCCAAAATATGCCAATCCTCATCCGCGTATAAGTCTGCTACATCCTTTTTGACACAATCCACCCATCACATTCGGGGCCTTTTCCCTCTTGGATTATCTTGCAGAACCGTCTTTACCGTAGCTTCAGGTTTTCTCCACAAGTGACCCGCCCATTCAAATCTTTTCCTTTTTATTTCTTTTACTATATCCGGCCTGTTGTACAGGTCATGTATCTCATCATTGTGTCTCTTACGCCATTCCCCTGTTTTCGGGTCAAGACAGGGTCTATATATCCTTCTTAGTATTTTCCTTTCAAAAACCCTCAGTTTAGTCTCATCACTTTTCTTTACAGTCTAACATTGCGCTCCAAACAGTACTATAGATCTTATTAGCGTGATATATAGTTTGACTTTTAGTTTCTTTGAGAGTATTCTGGACTTAAATAAGTTTCCCAAGGCGTAATAACATTTGTTGCCCATTTGAATCCTTTTGAGTATCTCATATTCCATATTGTTTGATTGGGTGATCATTGTACCCAGATATTTGAATTCTGATACTTTTTTGAAACTGTAAGACCCTACCTTTAAGGACTCTTCTGCTTGTCTTCCATCCTGCCGTCTTCTGATTTCCATATATTCTGTTTTCTCCTCATTAATTTGCAAGCCCACCCTTTTTCCTGCTGCTATCAGTCTTACGCATAGACTTTTCACTGTATTTATGTTATTCCCTAGAAGCACTATGTTGTCTGCATACGCTAAAAGACTTATTGATATTCCATCCAGTTTCGCCCCTTCATCTGATGATATATTCATCATTATAACTATTTTTTCCAGAACCAGATTAATTTTGATCAGTACGGAAAAATTGTATACACTAATGAATGATAAGACTGACGATGTTGCGTCCATAAATCTTTCAGTAATTAATTTGCATGTGTGCCAACACGAAGCAGTCGTAAATATTTTTACTTGAATTACAGTTTTTTGAAGACACACTTATGTCGTAATACAATTAGGAACGCGGTGTTATGACTTATTAGATCATATGATAGATGTCCTGTAACTTGAAGTAAATCATTATCATAAATGAATAAATTGTGTTTTGACAAGAAACTAGGTCTGTGAACTATATTTCTAGATTTTAATGTTACTAGTTCCTATGCATAGACTTGAGATTGAATTACCAGAATCCAATATTGTTTTGAGATTATGAGTTTTTGAGTGGTAAGTGATCTACATTTATGGTTGCTACTTTTATCTAAAGATACTACTACTAGACAATTATATAAAAAACATTAAATTATACCTATTATGCTTATGAGTTGTATAAAACTAGAGTACGTGTCTAATAACCAGGTTGACGATCACTAAATAGTAATTAATATTAATTTTACCGATCTGGTTTCAAGTACTTTGACTGAAAGCTCGGGACAAGTTAGCAATTACCTAGGCCCTAGATTCTTGACTTAACCCTAGTGGTCCATGCCACAATAACTTATGTCCAATTAACATATTAGCCTGACACCTCTCGAAATTAAATTAGCTGGATTTTCATCCTTAAGGACATGTCTCCGTTGAGAATACTGGGTAACATTTAGAATTATAGTTACACGGTTTGCTATAAGTGATTTAAAATTATTAATCTAAGTCAAAACAATCTGAGCCTGTAATGCTAGACTTGAAATAATATGAACGTTGTATACTTGACTGAGTAAGGTTATTGTGAAATAAAGCGTTGAATGTATTAACTAACGAGGTTAAATTTTCCAATTAATCATCAAAGGTTGGTGCTTGTATAGTGGGCAACCTTAGTGAATTGAAGGAAACTGATTAAAATGAATGAGATGATTTGTCTGAAGTTGATGGCACATACTGCTCGGTTAAGTCCTCTATAGTGGCTATTAATGAGTTAATTTTACCATCAAACTATAGATGGTACTTATCTTTATAAGAGCTTTGGTCTAGGTCAACTATTTGAGATTGAATGACTTGAAAGTCGATGAACGGAATGTGTAGCAGGATTAAACTTGGTTGTGAATCATTAAATGACTTGTTGTTAATTTGTGAACTTGCTAGCTAATAAGTTGTCACAAGTAATACAGAAATGTTGTATGAATAAATAAATAAATGATTAAGTTGCATACAAGTAATAATTATAAACATTACTCTATACACAATATAATATACGAGATACAATAATATGTACTATGCTACTGTAAAAAACTATCAATGAACGATCTCATTAATAAACAGAATAGATTCAAAAACTAGATAATAATACTATACAGCAATACGCTGACACCAAAGAAACTTGTTTTGTACAAATAATGAAAAAAAAAAATTTAATGATTCTAATTGACAATAATAATTACACTGAGGACACAAATAAATAAGAGCAGGACACGTTGAGGTCACCAAGAGTGTTCGCCCGTGACGATCGGTTTAGTTAAACCGAGAATATCTTGACGATTAAAATGATAGAACGATATATTATCAGGTATTTTGTGTACAGTATATACCGTATATACAAGGAATATATTTTATTACGATAAACAAGAATTATAAACATATTATGCGACAAAAAACTTTCTGCCAATTTGATGAGAAAAACGTATAAATATAGTAACCAATTTATTGCAACAAGGTATATAAATAAAAAAGCAAGTTGGAACAAATAATATAATTTTGTAAATTTTAAATTAATTTTTATATTTCTATTTTGAAAGCTAATTAAACTAGTTCACTTACTTGGTCAGCAACAAGTCATTTGGAATACATATGGTGATAATTCGTTTTCCACTCAGGCTACTGTACCGAGATCTACAATTATTTTTATACAATAGGAATACTGAAGAAATAGGGTTGTTCTTCTCACGTAGCGATCACACAGCATGTACCTGAAGGACTAAAGTATTATTTCAAGAGCACAACGATCAATTATATTTGCCAGTTCACAAGTTAATGGAAAACTTGCAATGAAGAACTGGTATATACCATTAAACACGTACAGATATTTTTGGTTTATTGAAATACGACGAATTCTCGGGTTGTGATTCGTGCAGTTCACGAGATAAACAAATAAGAATGAATTTAAAACTAGATAAAAAAAAACCCAAAACTTGAATACCACTCAGGTATGTAAAACGTGAAAATCTGCTTACCGTAAGAAAAAAAAAATTGGAAGAAATATAAAAACAGATACTGAAAACGACTATTCTAAAATTCCCAAAATATTTATTATTTTATATACCTATTTTTTTTTTTTTTTTTTAATTATTTATTATCATTTAAACATTTAAATTCAGATATCGTCTGGACATTATTCAGAAACGAGGAATTATATTTTAGTATCTCACAATTATATAATTTCTTCAAAACGTTACATGTTAATAAATAATAAGCCGTTTGTTCAATATTAAATTTTTTAAATGTTTTAATATATAAACGTTTTCAATAAAGTGTTGAAATATGAAAATATAAATAAAGGTTTGTATCAAAAAGAAATTAAATTAAAAATTAAAAATTGAATTAATAAATAAATATTAGGTGTAGGTAATATTGTCTTTTACTAATAATTTTTCTGAAAATGATATTTATTAATTTTTTATCATATAATTTTTCAAAAAGAGTGGCCAGAAAAGGGAAGGTATTGATGGTAAACAAATAACGCTTAAAAGTATACAGTTGACGGAGTGGACATAAAATTAATATTTACCTATAGGGAAACGAAATCCTATATAGATACGCTATTGTAGGTACGTTTTAATAAAATAATTTTAAACTTAAATATATTATATAATTAGCATGTTATTATGCAATACACGTGTTTAACGAAGATTCAATTAAGACAAATAAATTATAATTAGAAAATGATTTAAATACAAAATTAATACTAATTAAATCTACATGATGTGTTTATGTGAAAACACATTTTTTATATGGAGAGGAGAGCTGAGAATCGGTTTAATCAAAACTAATTATACGTTGGAATATATTGTTATAGATATTCCTATTGTAAAAATCATTTTTGATATAACTATTTGTACCTCATTCATTCATTAAAAATTCAATATACAATCAAACGTACAAATTGATATTAACAGTTAAATATAATAATAATATATATATAATATATTATGTTTCCACAAAGCTACAAACAGTAACAGAATTAGCTCTGATAACATTTTAATATAATATGTAGGTATATGAGATTATTCATATAGTGAATCACATTAAAACAAAAAAAATCTGATATTACTCGAAGTAAAAATAACATTCTGATTTTAAGTTTCGTAAATATTAAATCGAAGTAATTAAATTTTTCATTATTTAAAACCAACTTTGACAATTATTAATTTATTCTTTTAGATAATTGTAATACATATTTTCAATAGGTATCTACATTATAATTGAGGTTTTAAAATTTCCTGAAAACTTCGTGTGATTTTTTATGAAATGCTGTTTCCTTCGTATAAAATACAAAAATCAATTATTTAATATTTTAAATTAAATTTTTTAATAATACTTAAAAGCATTATCAATTATACCTATTATTTATTATATTTTTTTATGTTTATGAAAACCTATTTTTTTTTTTTAAATACATTTAATATAAATATATTTAAAAAATTTAAAATAAGGTATATAAATGACACATCTCAAATAGAAATTTTGGTTCAGCAACGGTTTAAAACCTATATATATCTCCGGTGCAGGGTTCGGTTTACCTTCGGTTCTATGTACCAACCGTTATGAATTTTGAATAGGCATCGATTTTTAACATCGGTGAATCGAGTTTATAGGTTGAGGTTTAGATGGTTTTAATTTAGATGGTAAACGAAAGTTAAAATTTAGCAAAAAACGCAAAAAAGTTGGTGAGCAGTCCTATCCTAATATCTATAGTAACTAAATCCTATACTTTTCTACTGATAAAATATAGTGTTCTATATTCTACAACATTATAAAAGTAATTAATGTTCAAATTACATGATGTTTTAATTAAGATATTGGTATTATGAATTATTGGTAATTAATTGGTATTAATTGATCCATTTTTATTTTATATTGTGTCTACCTATTGTTAAAATGGTTGAATAAAATTAAAGTGGTTTTTGTTGTTTCTAATAACTATTATAATATAAGAATAATTTAGTTTTCGAAAATATAAACAAAACAATACTACCTATATATTATACATATAATAATCTCTCCGTAATATAAATTAAGGAATATATTAGATTTCCCACCATTAAACAATATATAGGTATGTATACTAATTTGAAATGAGAAATTTCCATTTGTTATAAATTTATTAAGTTAAAAACCTAATAATTAAACATTTTTATGAACATATTTATTGTTAATTTTAATAATAATTATTATAAATACATTGTCGTATTTTCAATAATATTATGTTAATGGTTTTTAAAAATTTTAAAATGCTTTAAGTTAAAAAATAATAGTTTCCATCCAAAAAACGAATATACTTAATTATACCTGTACATCTCAAATGTTATACCTACAATATTTTTTTCAAGGAATAATATATCTACCTATATATTTAGTTATTTAAATATTATATGTAATATTGTCTATTGGTATCTGGTATATCATGCTGTATACCTATATATTATACGAGTATGTGTATAATTATTTAAATTTGTGAATTTTTTCAATAAATAAATAACCTTATCAGGAAGCTATAATATTTATGAATGGTATATTCGAAAATGTATCATACCTATATAGGTCTACATAATATATAATTAAAATTTATTTTTAAAACATCGTTAAAGAACTAAATTGCATTCTTTCCTTGTCCTCTTTTGACAAAAAAAAAAAAAAATGTGGATTTTTATAGAATTTACCATTTTTTATGGTTATATTAGATTATACGTAAAATATACCTGTAACCTATATAAGGGCGGATACACGGGGTGCAATGGGGGTAATTTCCCACCTCGTTCACAAAAAAATTGGTGTATAACGACGTAGAAAATATAGGTTGAAAGTTCTTTTTTTGGCGTTTTTGCTTATAACTCATAAATCTCCCCCCAGGATCTCTGTATTCGCCTCTGGACCTATGTTATGTCCTATAGGCCAGTTTTGAATGCCATCCGTAAAAACGATTTCGGTAAAATGAAACGACCGAGAATCAAAACGATTTATGGCGTGATTATTTATTGTATCAACAAACAGTCCATTCAGAGTTCGGTCAAATGAACCGACTGGGAACCCAAACAATTTCTTTGAACCTTTGAACGGTCCATGCACGGTTTGGTTAAATAATATACCGACCGAGAATTTTATTTGTTCAAATACGGTTCAAAATCGGCGAATGCATTGACCCAGCACCAACTAAATGCTATTCGGGAGTAAGTATGTTACATACAATTGATAAAATGATAAATATACTGATAAAATATTAAATATAACAACCAATAATTATGGACCTTATATATATATATATAATTTATTTAAAATAACTTACGCACTCGGTCATATAATATTATAATAATATTAGAACTTAAGAGTTGGGATCAATGACCTTATAATACTATAATAGTATAACACGTCATAATACTAAGGTAGAAAAATAATTTATTATTAAACAAATTCAAACAATTTCCTATTATCTGTATAATAGTATGGTACTTATATCACAAAATTACACAATTTATAAAATATAAATAATATAAATATATAATATATAAATAAATAATACTCGTACGTTGAAAAAACATTTTTTTTTTTCATAATTTTAAATTTCATAAATTTCAAATTTTTTTATTATTTGCAGTTAAAGGTGGGATAAGCATGCTTAAAAAAATTACTTTGTACAGTATATACATTATACATTATACATATAATGATATATGGAAAGCTTATAACTATATATGGGAACATTACTCCCCCTAGAATTTTTTTCCACTTTAAGCACTGACAAACACAAACAGTAGTCTTCACGATTGTTTTGTACAAATTTGCCTAATTTCATGATTTGAACCTAAAAATAGTAAATACATGAATTAACGTAGTAAACTTAGACTAGGTAGCTGGTATCTAAAAATAGAAAATATACTAGCAAAATTAAACAAATTCGTGTGGGTAATTTTGTGATTTTTTTTTTTTTTTGTTTTGTAATTTCTAGTGCAAAGTATTCTTTTTTTTCAACAGGCAGCTTGCAGGATAATTCTAATTACCTATCGTATATACGAGTTTAATTTTACTATTGAACTAGTTAAAATGAATTAAGTTCGAAACGCATGAGTTCACTGAAACGCATGAGTGAAACAGGGTAAATAATTCACTTTTTATTCGAATCAATTTATTTCTATATTTATATATAGATTGAACTTTTTCTGATTTGTAATATAATTTCGCTACACAAAGTTTAATAATTTATTCGAGTATCATAGGTAAAAAAATTAATTTAAAATATTTTAAATAAATACCAAAATGTCAATTTTATGCGGTTTTTAAAGAGTTGTTACTGTTATTTAATAAAATCCTAGACCTTGAGAGGGAAAATGTAATTTTTTTTATATATTTTAAAAACATTACTACTATATGGTAAGAAAAAAAAAAAGATTAGTCCAAACTAATATTGTATATAACTATAGGTACAAACATTTGAAGTTGACGGGGATATCATAGTATATAGTATTACGTCAACAATTTATTTAACCGTTATTATATGAGCGCAATATTCAATTTGTCGATTCAGGTTTAAGATATATTTTTAAAGTTCATTAATTTTCTATGTGATTTTACAATATATCAAATTGTATTATAATCAACCTACGCGTGTAGCTAACAATAAAAATTATTGCGGCCCTGCGTATGTATACATTGCAAAACAGTAGGTTAGGTTTATTTATTCAAAATACCGATGATGAATACCTAGTCTATAATATTTTATTGTAATTTGTAACACTACCAGTTCACACCTAATCCCATAAGCATTATTTGCCTCATTTTATTATTATTTATAAAATATCAGTCTTTCGTGAACTGTTGAATACAAGTATTTTACCACAGGATTACAAGTTAGGGTGCCCAATACCTATATATTATAATTTTGTAGTCCTACATTTACTACGTGTACATGCAGTCGTTAATGGGCATTGACTTAATCCGGTAGTTGGGTGCATATAAACGCATTGTTAACGGACATTTATTATTTAATTCGATTCATCAAATCGAATTAACTCTTATACTCCCGGATTAAGAAATACATGTAAACTCGCATTATAATAACTCGCAGTGATTAGGTTATCAGTTATTACTTATCAAACACCATAGTTATTCTAATTTTCTGCACACATTGTGTTTTCTATTTGAAACATTTTTATTATTTAGATGCATGTAAACTCGAACCCTAATGCGCATTAACTATTAATGGGCATTAATATAGTTAATGCGGATTACCGACTGCATGTAAACGTAGTAATTATATTATACACGATTATAAAATAATAATAATCATAGTATTATATTGTCATACTCATTGATATACGAGTAAATTAAGCATGTTAATAAATTTAGATATATTATTATAACGAAATAATTAGAAAATTCGAAAATTTCGATCAGTTAAAAATTCTTATATGAATTCGTTCACATTCTTTTAAACGAACTTTTCAAGGTTAGATTTTTAAGAAAAATCATCAAATATATTTTTACCATCGTAATTCAAAACAAGTGGTCAATGTGTAAACATATCATCATTATTATTATGATTACATTGAACACGCGTAGCCTATAAATTCAGAAATTTGAATACAATGGTCGGTCGTTCGTCGCGAATCATCTGTATATGCGTATTGTGTATATAGAAACTGTGTTTATATAAGTCATGGTCGAAATTTTACAGAATCTAATATTTTGTGGTAATGATTCCGTCATAATATTTTCATATTGATATTTGTGCTATAGATGACGTTGATCTACGTGTTTTGCATACGATCATAGATTTATCTATCTATCTATATGTTTTCCAAAGTTTGTTTATTTGTTGGTACGATTTAGAAATCCGTATACGATTTAACCATTAATCAAATATATTTACTAATTTATATATAATATTATTGTACGATTCAGCTGTACCAATACTATATTTATATATACTAATATACCTATTATGTACTTAGTACTTGCAGTGAATTTCACAAAACCAGCGAATCAACTGTGGCGTGCCCCGTGGACTAAAGTTTCGGTATTTCAAGATATCTCAAAATCATAAATATTAAGTACGATGAACGATAAGCGTGCGCTTAAAAAGACGTCATAACCGCATTTGCTGTCTCCATCTAACCAAATGATAATATACGAAATTTACGAAATTTATCACAACTTTGTCATTAATAATATTAGAGTAAATACAACAATACAATACGCTGTAGCGTCATCCTTTTTCTGATATTTTTATTTTGAAAAGAGATATATGTAACTATCTAAAAAACTCAATAATTTAAATAGATAATATTTTTCTTTAAAATTAAAATTTCGGAAAAAAGTTAGCACTATGGCATAGATAATAATCTAGTCTCTAAATTTGGCAATAGGTCAATTTACTTTAATAATAAAAAATGACAAAGTTTTGATACGAATTCTGAACTATCAGTTGGTTAGACAGAGACAGCAAATACGGGTATCACGTCATCTTAAATGATAATCAGAGAACAAATAATCAACGATAACCAAGCATATCTATCATTTAAAATTTGCGTATTTGACCATACAAGTTTACGTAGCACAACTGAAAATAGCTGGTCTATACACAACGGTTGAGTTCCTAGTTTCATGAAAAGCACTGTAAATATCGAAAAAATAGATTTCGTTTACCAGTAATGGGAAATATTATATTTTCCAATCCAATGGGGATTGTAATACTGTATTACTATTTACTATAAATTACTACATTGAGTAATAAAATAGATGGTCAGTAGAGGGTGGAAGTAATTCGCTCGTCGGATAGGATACGGGTGGTGGCTTTAATGAATTTTCGATCAATTTTCTTTACTCTAAAACTACTGAGAAAAATAACTACTTAAAAATTGGCCTTTTTAAAATACCAACTAGAATAAGTTTGTAATCAAAAAAAGTGTATACCTACATATTATATAATATAGGTAATAGGCATGGAAAAAAGAATCAAATTTCAAAATTTTATAACAATTTCTGAGAAGTTGTAAAACAATTTGAAATTTTTTCTACATCAATGTACCTTTGCTATAGTAAACCCGAAAATGGCCTTATTAAAGCAGGTAAATAGTCAAAACTCAAAATAGTTTTGAAACAAGTTTGAAAAAACCGGTTAAAATCAGACAAATCGTAACCGTTTTCAAACCCGAAACAAAACCGAAATAATCGAATTCCAACCTGAACACCAAAAAATTTAAAATCATTAATAACCTTACCATTTTATTAATAGAATAAATAGATAATATATAGACATAGAAACAATTTATTTTTAAAGCGATTTAATGAGTAAATGTGCACTTTGCCCCTCGGGTAGAAAACTGAGAGTGAATATATTACAATAAAAAGCAATGATAAGTCGTTGCCTTAAAAATACGATTCTGTGCAATGTTCGGTATAATATTATTGAAAAAATAAATATAAAAAATGGGCAATAATTACAACTTTAATTGTTCCATTATAAAAGTAATTTTCTTTACACTTCAGGAAGCTACTGGAAACATAAAAAAATTAGCTCTTCAAAGTCCCAACAAAATATAATTTTCTATCAAGAAAGTTTTTACTCCTGCTTAATTCCTTCTGGTCGAAAAGTTGGTCACGCAGAAAATGTAAACATCATGATAAAACCAATATTAAAATTTAAAAATTTAAAAATGCAACTGTATATAAATATAGGTAAATAGTAGATACGAAAATTATTTTCTATGGTATATTAAAAGGTGGAAATAGAAATATTGTATAGTATAAATATATTTTTATTTCTCGGGTAAAGTCGAGCGATAATACCAAAGTATAGAAATTGGATATTGGAAATATAAATTAAAAATAAAATCCATGTACTCCTAGACAAAGCCGAGTATTGTGGTGGGTAGTTATATATATATATATATATACAGACTTGTATAGAATATTAGGAATATTTATATGAATACTTTTAATAGTATATGAATGCTTAAAAAGTATTCCAGTAATTATTAGTTATTAATCGTTTCTTATTATCAAATATTTATAATTTGTACTTATAACTTTAAAATCTTTTAGATTAGCATAAAAAATGAATATCTATGAAAACATCATACTATTAACTTTTTTTATGGCAATAAACAATAATTTATTTATTAAATATTATAATTATATTGTACTTATAATTTATTAATGTTACCTATTATATATATTATATATTATAGATAAAAATTCGTTTTATTTCGAACTAGCATGAGTCATCAGATGTAGATGTATAATATTACTTATTAGTTATTAATTTATATTTTAATTTAGTAGATAAGAATTTGATACTAAATATTTTTTAGTGATGTGTATTATTAAAAATTGGACAAGACGATTATGAACCCCGTAGTGTTTTTCGACTTGGGTAGAGAAAAAAAATGTATTCAAAATTATATATTGTAGGTACCTATACCAAATGAAAGAATAAATTTTTACCTACTAAGGTTATTAGGGAATAGGATGAAAATGTATTTATATGGCCATAGAGAAAGAAATTTAAATTAAATTTTTTAGAGAAAGAAATGAAAATAGGTACCAAATACACATGTGTATTATGTACCTAAATTTTGGATTAAAATTAAATATTTTAAATTTAAATTATAAATTTAATTGAAAAAAAATTGGACAGGATGGGTGTGGACCACGCAGGTTTTTCAATTCGGATAGATGCAGAAAAATGTATACATACATTATATTTGTATAAGTACATATACAAAAATAATTAATAAATTTTTCACTAATAAGGTAATTTAGGATTAGTGTAGGAATTAATTTATATGACCATTGAAAGAGAAATTTAAATTACATTTAGCAAAAAAAGAAATGAAAATCGGTACCAAATACACCTGTGTATTATATACCTATATTTTAAATTAAAATTTAATTTAAAAATTTTAAGTATGTAATTCAATTGAAAAAAATTGGACAGGACGGGTGTGGACCCCGCAGTTTTTTGAATTTGGGTAGATACAAAAAAATTTTTATTCATATTTATATTGGTATAAGTACAAATACAAAAAGAATGAATAAAGTTTAGGATAAGTGTAGGAATGACTTTATATGGCCATTGAAAGATAAATTTAAATAAAATTTGCCAATGAAAGAAATGAAAATAGGTACTAAATATACATGTGTATTATATACCTATATTTTGAATTAAAATTGAATTTAGAAATTTTAAGTGTGTAATTTAATTTTAAAAAAATTGGACAGGACGGATGTGGACCCCGCAGGTTTTTCAATTTGGGTAGATACAAAAAAAAAAAATGTATTCATACTTATATTCATATAAGTAGATATACAAAAATAATGAATAAATTTTTTCCTAATTAGGTAATTTAGGATAAGTGTAGGAATGATTTTATATGGCCATTGAAAGAGAAATTTAAATTAAATTTACCAAATAAAGAAGTGAAAATCGGTACCAAATACACATGTGTATTATATACCTATATGTTGAATTAAGATTTAATTTAGAGATTTCATGTTTGTAATTTAATTGACAAAAAATTGGGTAGGACGGGTGTGGACTCCGCAGGTTTATAATTTAGATAAATGTAAAAAAATGTATTCATAATTTTTTTAGTATAAGCACCTATATTTATGACCAGACTACCTATGACAATACTACCTATGATTATACTACTTATGACTATACTACCTATGACTATACTGCCTATGACTACACTATCTATGACTATACTACCTATGACTACTATGTCACAAGATAAAAAGAAATTCAATTTTAATTTAATAATTTTAATTTACTGTTTGCAAATTTATGCTATTAATTTAAGAATCATCTTGTATATGTCTAATAATTTGGTTTAACACAAATTTAGACGTTTTTCACCATTAAAAAAAAAAAAAAAAATCGTACAATCCATGAATTAAAGATAGATTTTTTTAATTAATCAATAGTTTTTATAAATTTATGGGTATCTACTATTTACAAATCACGATTTGTAACAAAAAGTTACCTATCATAAGATAATTTTTAAATAGGTACAGAAAATTTTGTAATATTCAGTAAAATTCAGTGTACAAATTATATAGGAAATTATATATATTTTTATCTCTGAAAATATATTTACATTTTAGAATTACCACAGATCGTTTAAAATATCGATGGATATCCAATAAACGCATATTTTCTGTGCTAACATATCATAGAGATTGTAATATTGTATCCATGTAAAATGTATAGATATTTTACTGCGTTCTATAATTCTGTGTGGTCAGTTTTGTGTATTATTATGTAAATATGTAATATAAAAAATTTTTAATCTGCAGTTCGTACATTTTTTTAATTTTTTCGTACAGAATGTACCACTATCTATGTAATTATTGTATACAAACCACTTTTATCTACCGCAAAATAACATTTAACTATGATATCTACATTCAAAGAAATTATAGTTAATTTAAATATAAAAATGAAATTTTCGTATGGTTTAATTATTTTATTTCTTGATTAGTATAATTATAAGTTATTTCCATAATTTGGTAGAAAAAAGCATTACTCGTGTTCAATATTCGTTGTGTTCAACTATAATGTAGATAGGTATAACTAATATTTGTTATTTTAAAAACAAAATATGACGTATTAGGAAAATATATGAAAAGAAATTTAGTGCGCGAGTATTATTTTAGATATTTTAGTAAAATACGAAAAAATCAATTTTTTTGATTCACCTATAGGTATTGTTTACTAAAATACACCTGAGAACTTGTCAATTATATTACAAATTATATTATTATAAACCGAAATCACAAAATTAATTAGTTAACTTTTAAGTTTTAACTGCGTATACCTATGTATTTTAACAACTATGTTATCATCTTCAGCGCAAACCAAAAACTTTAACATAATAGTACTTAAAAATGTATAATTTTCATTGTCTGGTTTTATAATAATTTATAGGTTATATTATATATTATACAAGATTTCTTTGTTTACAAAAATGTAGATTGAAATTGGTTTTCCCTAAAAACTTATTTGAGGTAAAATTGACTCTATTTACGTTTTTTTTTTAAAAGTATTATTTCCTCCCTATGCTTCTCAATAATACTTTTTCTTTTAAACATATAAAAACCAAAGAAACATGGGGATTCCATGCCCATGCCCAACCGTCAAAATTTAGTAAAAATAAAATCGTATTATTAAAAAAAAATTCATCTTTTTCGATATTCACATCTTTATATTACCATACTAAAATAGAAGTAAAATTCTGGACTACCTTAAGAATTCTATTTCTACCGTAGAAATTCTACGAATAACAAATAAAATGTCCTCTTTATACAATGCTATACCATCAATTTTCAAGGGGTTCTATGTAGGCATTTTTTAAGAATTTTTTTGAATAATGATAATATAACAATTAAAAATTTTTAAATAAATTTTCAAAGTAGTCTAAAATTTTTCTAATATCAATACTACTTTTTATTGTTGTGTAATCACGGCATTTGTTAAAACACTTCTTGTAGCTTTCTGATTCATCATTGAGTTTGATCAAAAATTATCATAAATGAGAAAAAATTACACTATGTAAATGATGAGAACATAACTAAGACCGAGTATATAGTTATATTTAATCATCTAAAATTTGAAATTGAAAAGGTCAAATTTTCCAATTTTCAAACTTAAAAAAATATATGAAAAAGTTATTTTAATTAAAAAAACTATAAAAATAGTTTTTAATGACCGCTAAAGAAGGCAATGGGGGGAGGGGAGGGTGGATAAAAGACCCATTTTTTTTTATTTTCTAAATACAGTTACACCCTATTTTATGTCCATTACAAGTTATACCACTCTATGTTCGTTCATAGTTAATATAGTCATTTATCATATTATATTTAAATTTTGAATCTATAATAAGTAGAAGAGAAGTTATATATAGAAAGCGAGAACGTGTTATAATATTGTTAAAACTTATGTATAAGTGATTTTTAAAGAGTTTAAATACTTTTGTTCAAATTTATAGAAAACTATATTTTAGATACGATATTATAGGGTTTTCGTAAAAATGTAAATTACCTAACAAAGAAATTACAGCAATTAAACAATTTAAAAATAAGGATTTTTGAAAATTCAAAATTGTGTTAATGAATAAGAAAATGATAAAAAACTTATGAGATCATAAAAATATACAACCAACTATACCACAGATTATTATTCCATTTGTATAATATTTATAATCACAAATTTAATATTTTTACACCCACCCAAAGGTCAAAACAGAAAATATTTAATTTTACACATCGCATAGGGTATATAATTTTTATTCTAAACAAAAAACGAAAAATTGGAAATTAAATTAAAATATTTAAATCAAGAAGCTTACCTAATACCTAACTGATATCTATAATGTATATGTTCTATACTATAATATAATTTGAATATTTATAATAAAAAGATAATATTTAAAAATCACACCTACATCTAAATTTTAAAATTTTTTTAAGAACATATTTTTAACAACAATTAATATTCTATACACACAATTTGAGTTCTATTGAAAATTAATATTATTAATTATTATGGCATTTGTATTTTTTTGTTCGTTTCATTTTTCTATGTTTTCCGTTATTGTTTTCGATTTTCAATATTTTCGTAGTTGATTTTTTCCGTTTTAATTATGTTTGTTTAAAAATGTGGTTATAAAAACGTTGTCTATTCCTGCCTTTTTGTATAATATATAAAAACATGACCATTTTTTTATATTGAATATTTGTATCTATAAAAACACAGAGTCAAGAACGAAGTCCTTTCTTGCCCTACTGTAGGTTCTCGTAACTAAGATTTCTTGGTCTGACTAGTGGACTGAACCTCACATGTACGGTAGTAAACATAGCAATTAGGAATGTAAAAAGTATCTTTGTATAGGTCTAGTGAGATGGGACGCGAAAACTTATGCCGACCAGTAATATAAGAAAATAATGAATCATCATAACAATTTTAATTGTTCATAATTCAATTAAATAATTATGTATTTTAATACATATAAGACTATACTAAACAATATAAGACGCTGCCTTAGAGACAAAATAATAAAGAAACGTTTGATACAAAATGCTTTAAAAACATCATAATTTTCACTCATTTCAATGTACCTTAATTAACTATTAACGTTCGTTTTTTAAATGGTGACTCTTATTAGTTTTATTTTAAAAATATATTTAATTGTTTCTAAAATTAATTTTATAGTGTTTATAATATTTATTTAGTGAAATAAATATACATAAGGACTTTAAGTTAGCTGTTTATAAGAGACAATTCATTATTTTTTAATACCTACTTCATAAAATAATAATGAACTACACAATCATCTAATACCGTGTGGTAAATTGAATAATAGGTAAACAAGATATTGTCTACCATGTGAAAACTGACGCAATATAACAAAAATTATTTAACAATATATAGTGTTAAATAATATTGCTTATTATATTTTAGTACCTGCAAATAGCAACTGATTTCTAAAGAAATGACGTTAATTCATATCAATGCCTAATATTAAGAGATTATACAGCTGAAATGAAATTAACTTAATACAAATATTAAGCAATAAAATTAATTAATAAAAAAATATACAAATACATTTTGGAAATTTAATATATAGATTATCATTTAAAAATCAAAAGTTGATATAGTTAATTATGATACATAATTATGGTATATATTTACTAAAATAATTATAAGTATTTCATTTTAAAAATGTGTAAAATATAATTTCCCATAATAAAGATACTTTTTAAATAATGAGCATTGTATTAATATTGTTAAAAGAATCCTCCTGTACTTCAATCTGAATTCTATCTAATTTTTATATATTTTTTTAAAACGATTTTTGTGTTTTATTTTATTAATAATACCTAAGTTACTTGAACAATATAATAAAAAAATCTTATTGTACAAAAAAATATAAATTAATATCCAAACTACTCTAATAATATTTATAATACTGAAATTAACTTCATATTATATTTAAAATATTCTACAGTTGTTTTTTTTTATTTGAAAAATATAAAAATTTGGTATTTTAATTTAATTCTCATTAACATTTTTCCAAGATTAGACTTAACGAATTATCGATTTTCAAGTTTAAAACCTTTTATTTTAACAGTGGCGTATTTTCAACTTTTTACTGGGGGGGGGAGGTTGATCCAAAATATATGAAAATCCAATAATTTATATAACCATAATTTTACATCTTTAAGAACAAGATAGATTAGTTGGCAGACAAAGGACTACATTGAATTGATTACACGGAGAAAATGTGATCATTAAACATGAACGTGAATATTTTTGTATGATATGATTTAACAATGATGTTACATATTATTTAGTTTTTAATTTTTCAATTGTTTTCAACTATTGGTGGTAGCTACTTATAATATAATTAAATTTTTTAAATTTATATTGTATAATAGGTGTCTTAACTCTAAATATAACTAAAACTCAATTGAAAATAGTTCTATATTTATATTGATAGATATCTTAGTGGGATTCTTATAGAGACGATAACATTTTAAAATAATAATTATTTATAATACATATTACATAAGTAACTAAAAAACGGTTCTTAAACAAAAATAATAATGACATAAAATTTACGAACATTTTTTTACTAGTATAATTCATTTCACATAATACCAAAAAATATCTATTGTTAATAACAATTTATTATATACTTATTATACCACTTATATTATGATCATATTAATATATTTAGTATATTTTATCAAGTGTGATATGATTTCGAAAAAAAATCATTAGGTAGTAAAGTTTACGTGAACAAACGAAAATGATATGTACATATTCGCAAGGCTGGGCAAGTTAACGAATTTGTTTAACTCAATAAGTTAAGTTAGTTTAAAATTATTATGTCAATTTAAGTTCAAATTGATTTGTATATTTTTTTATTAACTTTATAAGTTAAAATTTGTAATTAACAATAAAAAATTTATAAAATACCTCTCGTCTGCTAGTTGCTACACTACTTATATTTTTGTTTTCACCACTAATATTATTATTAAACAGACAGTAGGTATTATATAATTATATAATTAAATATATTTAAAATATTGAATAAACACAATTAACTAAAAATATAGACCAACACGAAAATATCGACAAAAACTAAACTGGCCTGTGTTGCATGAGCCAATAAAACGATAATAATTTACTAAAATTTACCTCATATCTTCGTGTACCACTCTTAATTTTGGCTTATTTTGATTGAAAAATTTCCAAAATAACAATATTATATGACATCTAAATATTACAATAATAATTCGAAGATAATGAGAGCCACAATAATACTATATAGGGAATCCTATTTATATATAAAGTATAAAGAGTAATATAATAATATATACTTATCTAAATAGTAGAATTAGTAAAATTTCCTATGCTTAAAAATAAAAATCTCATACAGAAAATTTGAATTTTTCTTTGGACAAAATTTAACAAAACTTGGATAGTTTTGTACAAAGTTTACAATTTAAGTTTTCTAAAAGGTAACTTATTAAGTTAAAAGTTAATTTAAAAAAAAAAAAAAAACGTGTTAGGTAACATTATTAAAATTAAATTATTAAACTTAATTTTAATTTTTAACTCGTTAATACCCAGCCTTGAATATTCGTACATACATGTGTAGTTTTACCGATAAATTATGCACAAGCAGATACAATTTCATGAAAATCATAAAAAAAATTAGAATTAAAAATATCTCTTAGACGTGAATTTTTAAATTAAACAAGTATAATATTATTTTGTATTTATACGCAGGTACTTACATAGTACATATCCCATATTATGATAAATGGACCAACATTCCATCATCTTGTCAATTGTTTTTACGATGTATCCAGACCAATCATATTTTTCTCGTTTCCATATTCCCAGTGCAATTTATATAATTAAAAAAGACATTTATGCATAAATTATTCTCATACAATTATTTAAAATTTTTACGTACTTTGTTTGTACACGTAGAATAGAATGTATGGTAACCATGTTTCTATAAGTGGTAAGATTGTCTGTCTTGTTTTAACGTTGTTTCTGTGTAGGTACCTATAATTCCATTAAATACATTTTAAAAAAAATGTATTTATTAAAGTAATTTGTAGGTGGTTATAACTAACATTATATATGTCAATCATTGAGTTTAAGACTGCAGCAAAAAAAAAAAAAAAATTCAGTATAA